>AWOL01S0007141.1:87127-125367 GCA_000715115.1 Nicotiana otophora
ATAAAAGTAAGCATTGTCCCCAATGCTTAGCAAAATAAGAGTAAAAGAAGAGAGGGTGAAGAAAACTCCCTAAGGATCCTTGGACATCTCAGTGTCCCTAGCAATGTCATCTCCCTCAGGATCAACCAACTGTATCTCATCATCATCAAATCTAGGCGTGACGAGAGTGGTGAATATCGCACGCACTGCCTCAGCAGTGTCGGCAGCAAGGTTTGGCTCCTCAGATTGGCCAGCTGGTGCTACCGATGTAGATGGTGCTGATGGATCTAGGACAGACTGGTGCGGGTCAAGTAGCATATCAAAGGGTAGGTCTCCAGTTGTGGCAAGTCTAGTCACCTCGTTTCTGAGCTTGTCCACTGATTTATTGCTTGCCTGAGACTTTATCATCTTCTTTACTTCCTTTCCCATCTCCTCAATAACCGACCCATGCTGTACCAAGGTATCCATGATCATCTTCTGGTTATCCAGACTCTTCTTGAGCGTCTCATCAATGCCAGAGCGGGCCTATGGTGCATGTGTAGTGGACTGCGCTGCAACGGTACTAGATAAGTCAGACAACTTTCAAGTAGATGTATGCATCCAGTTATTGAGACTCGCCAATGTCTGGGAGACTCACATCGCAGATAATGGAGTTGTGGGCATGGGCATTGGCCTCAGAGCTAGAGTAAGGGTTGCCCTAGGGGTTGTGGTAGGAGTTGAGGATTATGGCAGAGGCATATCAGCAACACTGGAAGAAGGCTGAGCAGAGGTGGATGGAAGGTCCGTTGTCTCAGTAACTACCACTGCTAGCTCATCAGACTAACATGTGGTGGTAGAAGGCTGGATTTTCTTCTTTGGGTTGGTCTCATCCATCAATAAATACCAGTCAAATGACTTCTTCGGCTTTACCTTGGTGTTAAAAGATCTGGGCTCTACCTTTCCATCAGTGAGGTACTTTGTGATAGTGTTAGGATAAGGGTAGGCCGAGCTAGCCTGCTATGATATCAAGGAAATGTTAGACGACATCACGACACCCACATTAATTGGGTACCCGGCCATGATGGAAGCCACAAGAACAGCCCGAGGAATAGGAAGATGAGTCTCATTCTGACTTGGATCCAGTCTGCTACAAACAAAGGTCTGCCACCCCTTCGCCTCGAAGCTTAATGTGTTCCACTGAATGGCAACCTAAGTGGTAATCCATGGTGGTGGTAGCCCTGGTGGTGCTAGGATCACAGCCAGCCAAGGTCGATCTTCCTTCTTCATTGCACATTTCTCCAAATACGCTTTTGGCTCAACATCCTCGAATCCCAAGTACGTGTTTAGCGTATGCTGATCAAACCACACCTTGAGGTTGCGCATTTGGTCACCTTCATCCCCTTCTTTATGTGATCAACATTAGCATAGAACTCTTGGACGAGGTATTCCTTGGCATACTCAACTCTCTTAGTGAACCACATCCAACCCTTTCGTGCTTTGAACTGCCTCAAGATTGCTGGGTTGTATTTCTCCAAATATTTCAATAGGAACTGTTGCTCAAGAGTCAAAGACCTCACTGGCCACCACATAAGAAAATCAGTAAAGGCGATCAAGTTAACAAACCTATCCTCCCATACCTCCATCTTCTTTGATCTCTCCACACCTGTGGCTGTACCATCTCCCCCTCTAACATTATCGGGGATCTCCTGTATAGTCTGTGCCTCTGTGATTGGTTTAGCTGATGGCTCAGAAGCCTGTCTTGCACTATCTGACCCATCGGAGGTGCTGTGAGATAAAGATGGCTCATCCTTGAGCCGGTATCTCCCATGTGGCCTTGACTGTGTGGCTGTCTACTCCTCCTGAACAAAGGCTCAATTACCCTCTGACACTTCCCTAGACGGGACATAGGAGCTAGACTCGGAGAGGTCTGCACCTCTCCTTCTGCCGACTGTGGTTTTCTTTCTGATGGTCTTAGGCTGTCCAAGGGGCAAGGTACCTCTACCTCCACCCCGAGAAGATTCACCCCTTCCCTTTGTAATGTTACCTCGGCCTCTAGATCGAACAATTGTCTGTATCAAAGCAAAGAAGATTGTTAGTTGCGATTCATTATTCAACATATTCAGGACTTATGTAGGTAAGGGAGAAACAATTGGACACAGTGGGGTTATGAGTATAACACATGTTTGTAGGTAAAGGGATCTGCGGTCCGCACATTATTTATGTGCAGCTGTAGAAGGGAATTATAGTCCACATAAATTGGTTGTGCGGCCGTAGAAAGGAAGTGTGGTCCGCACAATTAGCAAGTGTGGCCACATTCCAGACAGTCAAAATGCAGAGTCTCTAAAGATAGAGATATGGCTGATCTGCAGCCACAGAGGGAAATTTGTGGCCACAGAGGGAAATTTGTTGTCCGCTCATTTTACCTTACGGCCACAGATCCCTACTTCTCTGGGTTGCCAAAATTTCTAATCTGCGGACCGCACAAATTCAAGTGCGGCCATAGATTTTAAATGTTACGAACAACCATATTTTATCTACTTAGTTTTTTCAAGTTCCCAAACCCATTAGAGAATGTATTATGGTTACCCAGTTCAGATCTACCCCACATGGACACATAGTTGAACTCTAATAACAGATGGCATAAAAAGAACTAAAAATATAAAAATTAAACTAACAAAATAATTTAACATGAGATTGAAGCATACCGGATAGAGTAAGTGCAATGTGTGAATAATCAAGGTGGTTGTGTGTGAGTACAATTAAAATATCTCAAGAAAATCAGTACAGCAACAATGTTTGTTTAGAGAGGGAAAAATGATAAATGAGTTATATTCCTCTATTTATACCAACTGTTTGAGAAGGGGAAAGAGGCGAGTGAGGCCGCACATATTCATGTGTGGTACGCACTCTGTCACCTGGGTGGACAATCTTAGAACTCAATGTGCGGTCCACAAATTTTCAGGTGCGACCGCAGATTTCATGTGCGGTCGCAGATCGACCTCCGCACTGACAAGCTTAAAATTCAGAGAGTTGGCATTTTGACATTTTTTAATATTTCAAATGTCTAGTCCGCAAGAGAAATGTGCGGCCACATTACTCTTCTGCCGTGGCACATAGAAATGTGCGGCCCGCACAATTTTGAACACTTAACCTTATTTTTTTCCACCTTTCTTGTAAGTCACACTCATCCCTGTAGCACACTTCAAATCAAATTAGAACACAAATAACACCTAACTACAAAAGAAAAAGGAAAAGAACATGGTTTGCCTCCTAAGAAGCGCCTGATTTAACATAGTGACGCGACGCAAAATACCCTCAAGTGAAGTGAATGACCTCCACCACGTGGCTATCTCCAACCTTGCCCAAGTAGTGCTTCACCCGGTGACCATTGACTCGGTATACTTCATTGTTTTTGTTCTTCATGTCTAATGCACCAAAAGGTGTCACACCAACAATTTCAAAAGGATCACTCCACTTGGATTTTAGCTTCCCGGGAAACATCCTCAACCTTGAGTTAAACAACAATACAAGATCGCCCACCTTGAACTCTTTGTTCCAAATGTATTTGTCATGAAGATATTTCATCTTTTCTTTTTAAAACGACGAACTCTCATAAATATGGTACCGAAACTCATCCAATGCATTCAAATGTGCAACCCCCAAGTTAGTGGCTACATCCCAATCAAGATTCAACTTCTTTAGAGCCTACATTGCATTGTGCTCTAGTTCTGCCGGAAGATGACAAGCTTTTCCGAACACCAACTGGTATGGCGACATTCCGGTAGGTATTTTGTAAGCCGTTCGATAAGCCCATAATGCATCCTCATGCCTCTTAGACCAATATGTCCGATTAGCATTCACCATTTTAGACAAGATACTCTTTAACTCCCGGTTGGAGACTTCTACTTGCCCACTAGCTTGTGGGTGATAGGGGGTCATGACTTTGTGACTAATACCATACTTGCTAAGTACAGTGTCAAAAGCCTTGTTGCAAAAGTGTGACCCCCCATAGCTTATAATTGCATGTGGAGTACCAAACCTTGTGAAAATATTCTTCTTCAAGAAAGCCACTACACTTCTCGCCTCATTGTTGGGTAAAGCAACGGCCGCAACCCATTTGGACACATAATCCACCGCGACCAAGATGTAGGTGTTTCCACAAGAACTCACAAAAGGGCCCATGAAGTCAATGCCCCACACATCGAAAATATCAATCTCCAATATGGTTGTGAGAGGCATCTAATTTTTCTTTGAGATTCCACCTGCCCGTTGACATTCATTACATCTTTTCACTAACTCACTAGCATCCTTGTAAAGAGTGGGCCAATAGAAACCACAACTAAGCACTTTGCCGCCGTTCTTGTTCCACCATGATGACCACCATATGGCGAATAATGACAAGCCCCAAGAATATCACCTTGCTCTTCTTCTGGTACACACCTCCTAATCACCCCTTTTGTACAAATCTGAAAAAGGTATGGTTCATCCCAATAATAATCTTGACAATCCCTTTTGAGCTTCTTCTTTTAACTTGAAGCGAACTCATCGGAATGATTTCACACACAAGAAAATTTGCTAAGTCCGCGAACCATGGCACCTCTTTCATTGAATTTGCCAAAAGTTTCTCATCGGAAAAGAGTCATTGATTTCAAGGCCATCATGCGGCCTCGCCTCCTCCTCCAAATGATACAAGTGGTCCGCCACTTGGTTTTCACTACCTTTCCTTTCTTGGATGTCAATATCCAATTATTGTAACAAGAGCACCCATCTCATCAACCAAACTTTGGAGTCCTTTTTGCTCATATGATAATGAAGCGATGCATGATCCGTGTGGACAATAACTTTTTCACCCATCAAGTACGGGCCAAATTTTAATTGCAAACACAATAGCAAGGAGCTCTTTTTTCGTAATGGTATAGTTGACGTGGGCACTATTCATGGTCTTACTAGCATAGTAGACTGGATGGAAAATCTTGTTGATAAGTAGCCCCAGAATATCCCCAACCGCTACGTCACTTGCATCACCCATGAGTTCAAAAGGCATACTCCAATTTGGAGCGGTGATGATGGGAGTAGTTGTCAACTTGAGCTTAAACAATTTAAAATCTCTCATGCAATCATCATTGAAATTAAACTTGGCATCCTTATCAAGAAGCTTGCATAACGGGTTCACCACTATAGAGAAAGCTTTTATGAAGCGTTGGTAAAAACCCGCATGGCCTAAGAAACTCCGCACACCCTTCACCGAAAATAAGGGTGGAAGCTTAGGAATCACCTCAATCTTTGCCTTGTCAACTTCAATTCCATTCCTTGAGATTTTATGGCCAAGGGCAATACCTTTCTTGACCATGAAATGAAATTTCTCCCAATTGAGCACCAAATTGGTTTCTTCACATCCAGCCAACACTTTGTCCAAATTTTCAAGACAATCATCAAAAGAATCTCTAACCACCGAGAAGTCATCCATGAAAACCTCAAGATAGTCCTCCACCATGTCCGTGAAAATAGCTATCATACACCTTTGAAAAGTTATCGGTGCATTGCACAAACCAAATGGCATCCGCTTGAAAGCAAAAGTATCATAGGGACATGTAAAAGTTATTTTCTCTTGAACTTCCGGAGCAATGAGAATTTGGTTGCAGCCCGAGTATCCATAAAGAAAACAATAGAAAGCACAATCGTCCAATCTATCGAGCATTTTATCTAAGAAAGGAAGCGGAAAGTGATCCTTCCTTGTGACTTTGTTGAGCTTGTGATAATCCATACACACCCTCTATCTGGTCATCGTTCTTGTAGGAATCAATTCAGTATTATCATTGGTGACCACCGTCATGCCCCCCTTCTTTGGGACATATTGAACCGGAGAAGTCCATGAACTATCGGAGATGGGGTAGACAACCTCGGCATCCAACCACTTGATAATTTCCTTCTTGATAACTTCTTGCATTGCCTTATTGAGTCTCCTTTGATGTTGAATAGATGGTCTAGCGCCATCCTACAACTTGATCTTATGCATGCAAAAGGCAGGGCTTATACCCCGAATATCCAACTTATTCTTCTTTTGTAGCACCGCCAATGTGGAATCTACCTGCACGTTAGTCAAACAAGAGGAAAACATAACCGGTAAAGTAGAACAAGGGCCAAGAAATTCATACCGAAGATGTGGAGGCAATGGCTTCAACTCCAAGGTAGGTGTTGATACCCAATTTGCCCTCATATTTTATAAATATCATGTATATTTTTAAATATCATGTTTTGCATCATCACCAATTTGCAAGAGTCATATAAGTATTTTCTGTAATTTTTCATAATTTTAAGGCTTTAAAATTGATGTTCTTGCATTTAAATTGTTCAAATATTTATTAATTACCTTTTTAAATTACTTTATGATTACTTAATCATCCAAATTTATTACTTACATCCACATATATGTTTTATAACATTTTTACTCCATTTCAAATTATTACATTTGTATTTTTGAGCTATTTACACAGTAATTGTTTGCAATAATAGCCTATATCCTATAAATAATTATGTTTATTATATTATTTATACCAAAATAGAATTTTATATTTTTATTACGTTGCGTTTCTAGCATTTTTCACAACATAAATAATATTTTTACCATTTATTAGATGTTTTAATAATTTATTTTAATTAAATTCGGGTATTTTAAAAGTTGGCCAAATTCCAGACCAATTTAATGGCCCAAACTCCCAAAATCCTTAGCCCAATTCCCCCAACCCAAACCAAACAACCCCTTAACCCGGTTAGTACCCGTTTTAAACAACCCGCCCCTACTATTTCCTTTTATATCAGCCATTGATCTCAGAGATCAACGGCCCACAAGTCATCTCCCATCTTTAAACTACCCAACCCCAAACCCAAACACCTATTTCCCTGAGACCGCCGCCCTAAAATCCTCTCGGTCTCTCTTCTCTAAAGGAAACCCTAGCCCCCCCACTCAAATCCCATTCCCAATCCGATATCACATGAAAATCTTCCATATTTCCTTTACTTTCTTGCACACACGGAGATTCTTACCATCTCCTAAACATTACAGTGTTTGGTATTCAGTTATTTATGGAAGCTAAATCAATAGGTGTTCGTTCGACTCTGATTCTGTATTATCTCCGTGTTCTTGACTTGATACATTCACTACCAGGCTATATGGGCCCGATTCAGTGAGATCTTTGACTATTTTTGTTCTTTATCTTGAACTAGGGTTTGCCGATATTTTCTCCTAAATTGATTCTAAATCGATTTTACATGCTTTTCTTTCCTTATATATGTTTGATTGACTGTGTTTCCTTATTTGTGTGTTTAATCTTGCTATTATAAAAAACCCTTCCCCATTTCCCCTCGACAGACCTTAATCACTGTTATTCTCTCACTCTTGCTTGTTCTATATGATTCTATAACTTGAGCTCTTGGCCGGTTGAAATCCAAGGCCACCAGAATCTTTTCTATCTACCTCTCTAGTGCGAGCACTGCTCGGAGCTCGTTCGAAGCTCCTGTGAAGTCTGACGCACTAGGGTTTGGAGTTCTTGCTGCTGTTCTTACTTTGCTATTGGAACTTAGTGATTCTTCTCTATTTGTTATTAAATCTGCAAATTGGTAAGTGTTTAATCCCTCAAAATTATGTTTTCTCCCTTATTGTGTTCATGCTTCTGTATATCTATCTTATTTGAACTCTTACAAACCGATATGACATTGTGTCAACCTTGCTTTGAAATTCTTCTGTAATTCTCCATCAGTATCTGTATAAGTCTATATATGTTCATTTAGTGTATTCAATTTGGAAGATTTCTGACTACTATGCTTATTTTAGACTCATGTTTATGTATGCTCGAATGCCTATATTGGTTGTTTGTTATGAGTCCATTCTCATGTCTTATCTTCAGATTTTGTACTGGAACTCCTAGGGAACTAGTTCTTGCCCAGAAGTTTCCTTAATGAGTCTATGTCTGTTGAATCCTTTATGCATAACCTGCTATTTCTCTGCAAACTGACCCACGATCATTTCATGTGACAATATTGTCTCAATGTTTAGCCTAATATGCTTCCCTGCTATTTGTAAACTTTAAAGTGTTCTCCATTCCTGATTAGTACTACCTAAAACCTACAAGGTAAAATTGCAATATCCAGCTTTTCTTCTATGTGTAATCTAGAACTTGGTGTTGTTTAAGTCTTTGTTCTATAACTGATATTTAGCATGTTCAAGACTTTTCATGCTCAATTAAGAATTGTTTGTAGACCATGTCCATCAACCTGTTTGGTTATGCTATTTTCATTAGGTTTTTCATGCTAGACACTTTCATGTGAAGGTTGTGCTCAACTTGCTTCTTCTATATGATTCTGCTAGACCCTCATCTAAAGTTCTTTAGGTTGGTCCTGAATCATGCTTCGTTTTGAAACTCTTTGGAATGGTTTACTATCCTATGATGGTCAATCCTGTCACTCTTAAACTTTGTTTTTGGAATTACAACCATAAACTTGCCTCATATGTGCTTTGTGTGCCTTCCAATTTAGTATGATCCTATCTATATGTCTTGGCTAGAGCTTTTGTTAGTCACAACATTAAGAACTAAGTGGTTAAGCTTCAAAGCTGTTTAATTAATTCTATGTGTAGTTTGTCACCTGTATGGCTAAGTTTGGCATTCATTTGGGTAAGTTAGTTATTCATTTGGGCCTAGTATATAGGGCCTGCCTTTGGTATTGAGGGTTCGAAGCCTACTGTCTACACCTGGAGTTTGGGCCTCTTGTCTGTATGAAGTCCTAAGCATGTTTGAAGGCCCAGATGTATTACTGGGTTATTCTACATTTGTATTGGGCCTATAATTATTTTAAATAATCTGTAATAGCTTGTAAAACTGAATGATGGGGAAATTAGTAAAAATGGGGGCTGAGGTATTCTAATGCTTGCATAAAAGGGTGGAAAACATGCCTATATGGTCTATGTATTTTATTTTATATTTTGTTTACATGCCTTATTTGTTATTTCGTTTAGCGTGCTTTATTTCTGTACACTAATAGAATCATGCCTATAGGGATTACACACACTTCACTCGTACACTATTCAAAGCATGTTAGTACTCGCCATACCTATTTTTTATGTCTAGTACTGTGCACACTTAGACATCATGCCTATAGGATACAATAACGTTGTTTTGCTAACGCTTATTTAGATACCATGTCTATAGGGTTTTAACTAATTCAACCAGTCACTTCTATTGTTTTGGTATGCTGTTAACTTGGATATCACGACTACGGGGTCTTAATTAATTAATCAACTACTTTGTTACTTCATTGTGTTACCATACATAGAAATCATGCCTATAAGGGTAAAATCTTATAAAATCAATTGCGACTATCAACTGTTAGAAATCCTACCTATAGGATATTGTCACTCGCGTATGAAACTATTAATTCTGGGCTCTTGAAGTTGTTTTACTGCCCCATTATGCAATATTTACATATCATGCCTATAGGTTTGTAATGCATTAATCTGCAAATCTGTTAGCCTAAAGTTGCACTGCTGCTTGTACAATACTGGAAATCAGAATCACCTAGAAACCATGCCTATAGGACTTAACGACTATAATGCTGCTTAACTACTGAAACTACCTACTGTCTAATCTGCCGCGTGCATTTGTTGTTTATGTGTGGAGGCTAACTTGGGCCCTTAATTGTATTTATGTGAAGTCCTATATGTTTTGAATGTGTGCCTAGTTTTATCATTTTGATCACCGTAAACAAAGTCTAGAACCACCAAAATAGTAGGTGCCTCCTGGACCATAGGCATGGGATGTGTAGTGCATGCATAGGACACAGTTTAGAATTGAATTAGAATGCTTCAGGTAAACAACTTTAACATAGTAATTGGGTAGCAGGAGATGATAGTCTGTGCCCGCTGAATAATATGAGCTACCCCCACCCTAAGGGAGTTGCGAAGTATTATTTATGTTGCACGGGGTGATCCTTGAGGCTAAAAAACTTAGGATCCCCTCCTTTATATGATTATTCATTCATACTTAGTCATTGAACTTAGAACAAATAAGTTGTACCGTGTAACCTCTAAATACTTGTACTGTTATCTATATAGCTTAATTGTTATCCGTTTTTCTTTACACTTATTCATAATAGAACCTTTAAATCCTTTATCTTCCCCCATGTATATGATCACATAGGACAATTATAATCTAATAATCCACATAGTGTGAACTTCGGACGGGACCCACAGTTGTGGACCTCGAAGTGTGCCTAACACATTTTCTTTGAGGTAATTTGAGCCCTTACCCGATCTTTGATGATGTAGACTAGTTATATCAGAGTCATGTGCAAATAGGTGCCCTAACGCACATTAAAAATCGTTAGGTGGTGACTCTCCTCTTTAAATACCCATTTAAAAGAGGTGTCATACGTCGAAGCCCGTTTTCACGAGCAAACAGGCCACGACAGTAGGTGGTTCTTCAATAGAAGTCTTTGTAGGAGGAGTCTTCCTATTTTTAAGATCCAAGGATAATTTCTGGGGTGCATAGTTGTATGACCCCATTCCTTGCAAAGAGTTCACACATTCCATGAAGCCATCCATTTCATCATGATCAAAGTTGAGCAAGATGGCCTCCAACATATCACCAACATTGATTGTAGCACTTGTATCATCAACAATGACATCAATCACCAAATCCACAAAAGAACACACCTCATTGCTATTTGGTTGCCGCATGGACTTAAACACATGGGATACCACTTTTTCATAACCAACTCAAAAAATGAGATCATCGTATTCAACATCACAAAGAGCCTTACCCGTAGTAAGAAAAGGTCTCCTAAGAATAATTGACACTTCATAAGCAACCTCACAATCTATAATGACAAAATCTGTTGGAAGAATGAATTTATCAACTCAGACCAAAACATCTTCAATCACACCCAACGACCTTTTCATGGTACGATCGGCCATTTGCAATCTCATAGAGGCGGGTCTTGGCTGTCCAATTCCCCAAGTCTTGAAAACTGAATAGGGCATCAAATTTATACTTTCCCCAAGATCACAAAAAGATTTAGCAAACTCGACACTTCCAATTGTACAAGGAATCGTGAAAGCACCGGGATCCTCCAACTTAGGAGCCATTTAATGAACAATTGCACTCACTTGATGAGTGACTTTGATGGTCTCAAAATTCATTGACCACTTCTTTGTCACAAGATCTTTCATAAACTTTGTATAACTGGGCATTTGTTCCAAAGTTTTGACCATTGGCACATTGATTGAAAGACTCTTCATCATTTGAATGAACTTCTTGAATTGATTCTCACCATTTTGCTTGGAAAGTCTTTGAGGGTATGGAGGTGGAGGCTTAGGCAATGGTGCCATAGCCTTTTGCACTACCGGCTTCGGTATGTCAATAATGTGTTTGCTAGACGGGTTCACCTCCTTTTGAGTCTCTTCCACACTATCGTCAATATCAATCCGAACTTCCTCATTAGGTTGAACAACATTGTTCGGGATCTTTTCTTCTTGCATCACTTGATCATCATCAATAATTCGCCTTCCACTTGAGGTGGGTGCATTTTCGCCTCTTCAACTTCTTGTGATAACCACTATAGCATGCCCCGTATTATTACCACCCTTTGGGTTCACCACCATATCACTTGGTAGTGCCCCCTTAGGACGAGAATTTAAAGCTTGAGAGATTTGCCTTATTTGAACTTCTAGGTTGCGGATTGATGTGTGTGTGAGGCAATTTGGGCATCTGAATCGACATTCTATTCCATCATTTGCTTGAACATACTTTCAATACGTCCCATCTCATTGTTTGAAGAACTTGAACCATGGGAAGGATAAGGAGGTGGGTTGCTCGACTGTTGATACATTGGGGGCCTTTGAAATCCTGACCCCCGATTGCCTTGATTGTTACTCCATCCACCTTGATTGTTGTCTCCCCAATTTCCTTGGTTGTTTCCACTCTAATTTTCTTGATTGTTGTTGTTATGCCAATTCCCTTGATTGTTAGAATTCCAATTTCCATGATTGTTTTATGTCGCCATTATTGTTTGTTTGGGCCTTGAAAGTTGTTTCTTTGCATTTGAAAATTGTTTACATATTGCACGTCCTCATCATGTTCATTATAAGAATCATCTTTCTCAAAACCACTATCATCTTGCACATAGTTCTCCACTCCAGTTTGCACTTGTGGACCCTTGGTCCTCCTCTTGTTCACCATCACATTCACTCCCTCCATAGCATTAGCTTGCTTAAAAGCTTGATTAGTTGGGCCTTCGCTAGTTGAGTCATGGTAGTGGTCAATTCGGCAATGACTTTCCCATGGTCTTGCAATTCTTTGTGAATGTGGATCATATTCGGATCACTTTATGGAACATTGGCCCAGGATTGCCAAGCCGACGACGTTTCCTCCATCTCATCCAATATTTCACACGCCTCTGCATAAGGCATAGTCATAAAGTTCTTACCTACTAGTTGATTCACTACACATTGGTTGGCCGTGTTAATCCCACGATAAAAGATTTGTTGAATCATATTTTCCGTCATATAGTCGTTGTGACATTCCTTAACCATTGTTCTATAGCTCTCCCATATTTCGTGTAGTGGTTCATTTGGCTCTTGCTTGAATGCCAAGATCTTATCTCGAAGTGTAGCCATGTGCCCCGGAGAGAAATACTTAGCAATGGACTTTTCCGCCAATTCATCCCAAGTGTGAATTGAATGGTTCGACAATCGTTCCAACCAATTTAAAGCTTTCCCCCCGTAGAGAGAAGGGAAAAAGCCTTAGCCTCAATGCATCCTCGGAAACATTAGATTGCTTGCTCCCCCAACATGTATCCACAAAGCCCTTCAAATTTTTATAAGCATTTTGAGTTGGAACACCGGTAAAGAAACCCCGTTGCTCAAGCAAAGTGAGCATCACATTGGTGATTTGGAAGTTGCCCGCCCAAATACGGGGAGGGACTATTGCACTAGCATAACCTTTGTAGGGCAATATCCGGTGTGGAGCCACTTGTGGTAGAGATGGGGGTGGAACGAGCACGTTGTCATGTGGTACCCGGCCTCTCCGATTGGCTTGAGGCACAAGAGGTACCTCCTCTACTTGTTCCTTCTCTCCGTCCAATTCTCCCTAAGGTAAATTTCCGAGAACATTGTTTGCCATGTTTGTACCTAAAATTTCTTAAACAATTTAGTAACACGGAAGGGAAAGAAGATATTCCAAAAACAAACTGAAATATATAGCTAACATCGTTTAAATTCCCTGCAACGGTGCCAAAAATTGACCACGTCCAATCCACACTCAATAGTGAGTGGAAACGGTCGTTGGAAGAAAAGTACCCAACAAGAGTTGGGGTCAATGTCCACAGAGAATTTAATATGGGTGTTAGGGTATACACTTGATGAGAGCAAATGAAATACTAAATTGCGCTTCCAAACAAAGGATTTTGTTTTCTACTTCTAAATTATCACTAATAATTATAAACTAATGAGAAGAAACTAGAAAGCGAATGATTGTTTTTGTTGTTTTTACCAAATGGTTAAAAAGCCTAAGGGTGTGACCTTCACCTAGGTATTTGCCTAATGGGTTAAGTACGTTAACACATATTTTATTGATCGGGATGTATTATAGCTCTTGACTATAAGTTACCCACTCAATACCTCTCGGTCATAAAGTGATTTTGCCCAATTTGATTTTCTCAAGCCCAAATGGGTATCAAGCTAAATAGTTGACATGAGATCAAGTCGGATTTTTCCTATATCTAGTTCAAGCCCTTTAATTATGCTAATCAAATACTTAATTAGCCCAATTTATTGTTAGGCAAACTTTCCTGGACTAGGTCTCTCTTTCTCAAGTAAAGACTAAGTCAAAAAGGCATGAATTAATGTTTGCAACTATTAATTCTAAAATTAAAACATAAACAAGGCTAAATAATCAACACTCAATCATAAACAAGCATTAAATTAAATACCTATAAAGTTTACACACTAGGGTTGTGTCACAACCTTAGTAAAAGTCTAGCTACTCATAGTAGAAAATGAAGAAGACAAACAAGAAATACTAATTAAACTCATAATGTAATGATAAACTATGATGTTTTAATCCCAAAATGACCACAAATTTCGTAAAATGGAAAATCACAACGGCTACAACTGCTTGAGCTTCAAAACTTGACCTAAAAATGTCATTCTCGTCTATTTATAGTGGCCCTCGTGAGGTTCTGCAGCCGCACAATTCCATGTGTTATCCGCACATTGCCGGGTCTTGCAAGAAACTGGATTCTGTAGCCGCACAATTTGGTTTGCGGCTGCAATACAACTTCTGCGGCCGCCCAATTCTTGTAGTCCGCACTTCAGAAGAGGCTTCAAGTCTTGGTCATTTGTACACTCTCTGAACTTTTTGAATTCTTGTCAATGCGGACCATGTTCTGCAGCCGCACAATTCATGTGCGGTCCGCACTTCTGCTTAAAGTCTGTTGGTATTCTTCACAAATTTTGTGGTTGCAGATGAAATTCTGCGGTCCGCACTTGCTTCTGCGGCCCCAGAAATACCTTTGCGGATCGTACTTCTTGTGTTTTGTGCCCCTTCTTTCCTTTTGAGTTGGAACACTCCTTTTTGAGTCAGATGTCTTCATAAGAGCCCAACTTTCAAACGTTCCTGCAATTTGCACACTTTCATTAGTTTTGGAAACATAAATAAATATTTTTAGACTAAAACAAAAGTAAAATGGCATTAGTAAGTGGTCAAAATCCACACTTATCAGCACACACCTTGCGAACGCGATGAACAAATGGCGCCTACCTTCGCAAACGCGGAAAAAGACTTCGCGGACGCGATGATCAAAGCTCCCAGCACCCACACTGCAACGCGGTCGCGAACATACACATGCGAGCACGATGGTCTAACAACTCAAGCTCCGTGAACGCAGTACTCTGATCGCGAACGCGTAGAGGAAAGAATGTCCAACTCCAGCTTACACATCGTGATCAAATCAAAAATACCGCGATCGCGAAGACCATATAGGACATCAGAAAACCAGCCATTCAAAATGAAAGGAAATGGTTCGAAATGGATCCGAAACTCACCCGAGCCCCTCGGGACCCCGTCTGAACATACCAAAGGGTCCCAAAACATAGCATTGAACTATTCGAGGCCTCAAATCACACATAACAACATCAAAACCACGAATCACACCTCGAATCAACCAGGAACAACTTCAAATTTTGCACACAAGTCCTAAATGACATAACGAAGCTATTCCAATTCCCCGAACTACAATCTGAACCTGATATCATCAAAGTCAACTCCCGATCAAACCTATGAACTTTCTAAACCTTCAAATTGCCAACTTTCGTCAATTAGTGCCAAAACCTTATAGAAACATCCAAATGCAAATCTGGGCATACACCCAAGTCCACAATCACCATACGGACCTAACGGAACCATCAAAACTCCGATCAGGGCTCAAATACACAATAGTCAAACATGGTCATCTCTTCCAAATCTATTCTGAATCACTTGAAAACCAAAACCAACGATTCACACAAGTTATAATACATCATATGAACTTACTCAAGACTTTAAACAGCTGAACGAAATGCAAATGCTCAAAATGACCAGTTGGGTCATTATATTGAGAGGGGAAGACACGTGACCATCAATTGTAGCACAGATCAATTAGTCTACCATAACTAAGCCTTTTTCAGATTTTAAGGGTAATTTTTGAAAATACAGTCACTCATCAAGCTATTCTGCTTATGTTGATAATGGGCACAAGTAGAGTACGATGTTGAAGGCATATTTATGAAAAGTGATAACACAGTGTCAAGTTATTTGCATTATAACAAAGCATAAGAAAAAAGAAATTGAATAAAAGTAGTAAAACAAGGAAAAAAAGCAACATGAAAATAGTAGGATAAGTATTGAAACAAAATATGCAAGATGAAAGCATAACTAAATATTGAAACAGATAAGGGAAAGAGAAATGGAGGTACACGGTGATCATAATGTGAAAGTAGAGAAATAAAGGAATGTGCAAATGGAGGTACACGAAAGGAACCAAAACAACAACTCAAAAATTCCACATAAGCCAAAAAACAGTTCCTTATGGTAAGAATCTAAGTATCCCCAACACAGTTGTCATGTTATCGTGCCTATTTTTCTTGTGAAAGCGGGTTTCTACATGTGATAACTATTTTAAAGGCTATTAAAAGAGAGCAATATCTACCTAATAATTTTTAAGGTGATTTAGGGCATCTATTTCCAACAATACTAATTTCACTCAAATCCGACTCCTAATTGATGTTCAAAACCCAAAAATTCATTTTATTAAAGCTTAGACAAAACCCTCAATTTCTCTGTTGAAATCATCAATCAAATGCCAAAAACGAAGATGGAATCACGAAATTTAATTAGGATCGAGTAAAAAATAGTTACCTCAATCCATGTGGTGAAAATCGTCCTAATCCGAGCTTCCCAACTCAAAATATGATAAAATAACTCAAAGGTCCAAAATATAGTACTTTATACACTGCTCTAAGGGTACCCTTCACGAACACGGATGAGGCCTCGCGTTCGCGAAGCACAAACTCACTTCCCACAGAAAATACTCTTCGCGTTCGCGGCACACACCTCGCGAACGATCAACAAATGGCGCGTACCTTCTAGCAAAGACTCCACGGACGAGATGAACAAAGCACCAGCCTCCCACACTGCAACGTGATCGCAAACGTACATATGCAAACGCGATGGTCTAGCAACTCAAGCTCCATGAATGTGGTACTCCGATCGCGAACGCATAGAGGAAACAATGGCCAACACTAGCTTACACATCGTGATCACGTCCACAATACCGCGATCGCGAAGACCATCTAGGATATCAGAAAATCAGCAATTCAAAATGAAAGAAAATGGTCTGAAATCTATCTGAAACTCACCCGAGCCCCTCAGGACACCGTCTGAACATAGCAACAAGTCCCAAAATATAACACGGACTAGCTCGAGACCTCAAATCACGTATAACAACATCAAAACCACTAATCGCACCTTGAATCCTACTTAATGAACTTTTGAACTTTCGAATTCCAAAACTTGTGCCGAACCATATCAAATCAACCTGGAACAACTTCAATGTTTGCACACAAGTCCCAAATGACATACAAAAGCTATTTCTATTCTCGGAACCATAATCCGAACCCGATATCATCAAAGTCAACTCCCAGTTAAATCTATGAACTTTCTAAACCTTCAAATTTCCAACTTTTGCTAATTAGTGCCAAAACCTTCAAGAAATATCCAAATGCAAATATGGGCATACGCCCAAGTCCAAAATCACCAAACGGACCTAACGGAACCATCAAAACTCCGATCCGTGCTCAAATACACAAGAGTCAAGTTTGGTCAACTCTTTCAACTTAAAGCTTCTAACATGAGATTCATTCTTCCAAATCAATTCCGAATCACCTGAAAACCAAAAGCGACGATCCACACAAGTCATAATACATTATATGGAACTACTCAAGACTTTAAACAGCTGAACGAATTAAAAATACTCAAAACGACCAATTGGATCATTACAATGAGATGGGAGGCACGGGACCATCGATTGTAGCGCATATCAACAAGTCTACCGTAACTAGGCCTTTTCCGATTTTAGGTGTAGTTTTCAAAAATACAATCACTCATCAAGTTATTCCACTTATGTTGATAATGGGCATGAGTAGGGTATGATGTTGAGGACATATTTATGAAAAGTAGAAACACAGTGCCAAGTTATTTGCATTATAACAAAGCGTAAGAAAAAAGAAACTGAATAAAAGTAATAAAACAAGAAGAAAAAAAATAGGAAAATAATTAGCATAAGTATTGAAACAAATATGCAATACTGAAGCATAACTAAATATTACAACTGATAAGGGAAAGAGAAAATGGAGGTACATGGTGATCATAATATGAAAGTAGACAAAAAGAGAAGGTGCAAATGGAAGTACACGAAAGGAACCAAAGAACAACTCTAAAATCCCACATAAGCCCCCCCAAAAAGTTCGTTATGGTAAGAATCTAAGTACTCCCAGCATAGTCGCCATGCGGTCGTGTCCCGTTTTCTTGTGGAAGCGGGTTTCAACATGTGATAACTCTTTTAAAGGCTATTGAAAGAGAACAATCGCCACCTAACAAGTTTTAAGGTGATTTAGGGCATACATTTCTAACCATACTAATTTCACTCAAATCCGACTCCGAGTTGATGTTCAAAACTCAAAAATTCGCTTTAGGAAAGTTTAGACAAAATCCCCCAATTTCTCTTTTGAAATCATCAATCAAATGCCAAAAACGAAGATGGAATCACGGAATGTAATCAGAACCAATTAAAAAATACTTACCCCAATCCATGTGGTGAAAATCATCTCCAAAATTGCCAAAATTCGAGCTCGCCAACTCAAAATATGATAAAATAACTCAAAGGTCCGAAATAGAGTACTTTATACACTACTCCAGGGGTACCCTTCGCGAACACGGAAGAGGCCTCGTGTTTGTGAAGCACAAACTCGCTGCCCACAGAAAATATTCTTCATGTTCGCGGCACACACCTCGCGAACGCGATCAACAAATGGCGCCTACCTTCTGGAAAAGACTCCGCGGACGTGATGAACAAAGCACCCAGCTCCCACACTGCAACGCGATCGCGAACATACACATGCGAACGCAATGGTCTAACAACTCAAGCTTTGCGAATGCGGTACTACGATCACGAACGCGTAGAGGAAAAAATGGCCAACTCCAACTTACACATCGTGATCACGTCCACAATACTGCGATCGCGAAGACCATTTGGGACATCAGAAAATCAGCAATTCAAAATGAAAGGAAATGGTCCAAAATTGATCCGAAACTCATCTGAGCCCCTCGGGACCCTGTATGAACATACCAACAAGTCCCAAAATATAATACGGACCTAATCGAGGCCTTAAATCATAGCAAAGGTATTTTAATTCCCGAAACCACAATCCAAACCCGATATCATCAAAGTCAACTCCCGATCAAACCTATGACTTTCTAAACCTTCAATTTGCCAACTTTTGCCAATTAATGCCAAAACATTCAAGAAACATCCAAATGCAAATCCGGGCATACGACCAAGTCCACAATCACCATACGAACCTAAAGGAACCATCAAAACTCCGATCTGGGCTCAAATACATAATAGTCAAACTTAGTCAACTCTTCCAACTTAATGCTTCTTATTTGAGATTCATTCTTCCAAATCAATTTCGAATCACCTGAAAACCAAAACCGACGATTCACACAAGTCATAATACATCATATGAAACTACTCAAGACTTTAAATAGCTGAACGGAATGCAAATACTCAAAACGACCAGTTGGGTCGTTACATTGAGATGGGAAGGCACGGGACCATCGATTGCAGCACATATCAACTAGTCTACCATAACTAAGCATTTTCAGACTTTAAGGGTAATTTTGGAAAATACAATCACTCATCAAGCTATTCCACTTATGTTGATAATGGGCACGAGTAGAGTATGATGTTGAAGACATATTTATGAAAAGTGGTAACACAGTTCCAAGTTATTTGCATTATAACAAAGCATAAAAAAAAGAAATTGAATAAAAGTAATAAAACAAGAAAAAAAATGAAAATAGTTAGCATAAGTATTGAAACAAAATATGCAATACGGAAGCATAACTAAATATTGAAACTGATAAGGGAAAGAGAAAATGGAGGTACATGGTCATCATAATGTGAAAGTAGACAAAAAAAGGAAGGTGCAAATGGAGGTACACGAAAGGAACCAAAAAAACAACTCCAAAATTCCACATAAGCCAAAAAAAAAGTTCGTTATGGTAAGAATCTAAGTATCCCTAGCATAGTTCCCAAGTTGTCGTGCCCCGTTTTCTTATGGAAGCGGGTTTCCACATGTGACAACTCTTTTAAAGGTTATTAATAGAGAGCAATTGCCACCTATCGATTTTTAATGTGATTTAGGGCATTTATTTCCAACTATACTAATTTCACTCAAATCCAACTCCGAATTGATGTTCAAAACACAAAAATTTGCTTTAGGAAAGTTTAGGCCAAATCCCCCAATTTCTCTTTTGAAATCATCAATCAAATGCCAAAAACGACGATGGAATCACAAAATGTAATGACAACAACAACAACAACAATCCAGTATAATCCCACTAGTGGGGTCTGGGGAGGGTAGTGTGTACGCAGACCTTACCCCTACCTTGGGGTAGAGAGGCTGTTTCCAATAGACCCTTGGCATCCTTCCCTCTAAGAACTCCCCACTTTGCTCTTGGGGTGACTCGAACTCACAACCTCTTGGTTGGAAGTGGAGGGTGCTTACCATCAGAGCAACCCACCTTGTCACAAAATGTAATGAGAACCAAGTAAAAAGCACTTACCCTAATCCATGTGGTAAACATCACCTCCAAAATCTCCCAAATCCGAGCTCGCCAACTCAAAATATGATAAAATAACTCAAAGGTCCGAAATATAGTACTTTATACACTTCTCCAGGGGTACCATTCACGAACACGGAAGAGGCCTCGCGTTTGCAAAGCACAAACTCGCTGCCCACAGAAAATACTCTTCATGTTCGTGGCACACACCTCGCGAACGCGATCAACAAATGGCGCCTATCTTCTAGCAAAGACCTTGCGGATGCAATGAACAAAGCACCCAGCTCCCACACTGCAACGCGATTGCGGACATACATATGCGAACGTGATGGTATAAGAACTCAAGCTTCGCGAATGCGGTACTCCGATCGCAAACGCGTAGAGGAAAATATGGCCAACTCCAGTTACACATCACAATCGAGTCCACAATACCGCGATCGCGAAGACCATTTGGGACATCAGAAAACCAGCAATATAAAATGAAAGGAAATGGTCCGAAATCAATCTGAAAGTTACCTGAGCTGCTCAAGACCCCGTATGAACATACCAACAAGTCCCAAAACATAATACAAACCTACTCGAGGCCTCAAATCACACATAACAATATCAAAACTATGAATCGCACCTCAAATCAAACTTAATGAACTTTTACCTCCCAAAATATTTGCCGAACCATATCAAATCAACCTGAAATAACTTTAAATTTTCACACAAGTCCCAAATGATATAACAAAGCTATTTCAATTCCTTGAACCACAATCGGAACCCGATATCATCACAGTCAACTCCCGGTCAAATCTGTGAACTTCTATACCTTCAATTTGCCATCTTTCGCCAATTCACACATATGTCCAAGTCCAAAATTACCATACGGACCTAACGGAATCATCAAAACTCCAATTCGGCTCAAATACACAATAGTCAAATTTGGTAAACTCTTCCAACTTAAAGCTTCTAACATGAGATTCATTCTTCTAAATCAATTCTGAATCACCTGAAAACCAAAACCGACTATTCATACAAGTCATAATACATCATATGAAGCTACTGATGATTTTAAATAGCTGAACGGAATGTAAATTCTCAAGACGACCAGTTGGGTCGTTACATTGACAGGGGAAGGCATGTGACCATCAATTGTATTGCAAATCAACTAGTCTACCGTAACTAAACCACTTCCGATTATAAGGGTAATTTTGGAAAATACAATCACTCATCAAGTTATTCCGCTTATGTTGATAATGGGCACGAGTACAGTATGATGTTTAAGACATATTTATGAAAGTGGTAACACAGTGCCATATTATTTGCATTATAACAAAGCATAAGAAAAAAGAAATTGAATAAAAGTAATTAAACAAGACATGCAATAAGGAAGCATAACTAAATATTGAAACTGATAAGGTAAAGAGAAAATGGAAGTACATGGTGATCATAATGTGAAAGTAGGAAAAAAAAGAAAGGTAAGAATGGAGGTACACGAAAGGAACCAAAAAACAACTCTAAAATTCCACATAAGCCAAAAAGAATGTTCGTTGTAGTAAGAATCTAAGTATCCCAGCATAGTCGCCATGCTGCTGTGCCCCGTTTTCTTATGGAAGCCGGTTTTAATATGTGACAACTCTTTTAAAGGCTATTAAAAGAGAGAAATTGCCACCTAATGATTTTTATGGTGATTTAGGACATCTATTTTCAACCATACTAATTTTACTCAAATACGACTCCGAATTGATATTCAAAACTCAAAAATTCTCTTTAGGAAAGTTTAGACACCCCCCCCCCAATTTCTCTTTTTAAATTATCAATCAAATGCCAAAAAACGAAGATGAAATCACGAAATGTAATCAGAACCGAGTAAAAAATACTTACCCCAATCCATGTGGTAAACATCACCTCCAAAATCATCCAAATCCAAGCTCCCCAACTCAAAATATGATAAAATAGCTCAAAGGTCCAAAATAGAGTACTTTATACACTGCTCTAGGGGTACCCTTCGCGAACACGGAAGAGGCCTCGCTTTCGCGAAGCACAAACTCGTTGCCCACAAAAAATACTCTTCGTGTTCTCGGCAAACACCTCGCGGTGCGATCAACAAATGGCACCTCATTCTAGCAAAGACTTCGTGGACACGATGAACAAAGCACCAAGGTCCCACACTGCAACGCGATCGCGAACATACACATGCGAATGTGATGGTCTAATAACTCAAGATTCGCTAACGTGGTACTCCGATGCGAACACGTAGAGGAACAAATGGCTAACTCCAACTTACACATCGATGATCGCGTCCACAATACCGTGATCGTGAAGAACATTTGGGACATCAGAAAACTAGCAATTCAAAATGAAAGGAAATGGTCCAAAATCGATCTGAAACTCATTTGAGCCCCTCGGGACCCCATATGAACATACCAACAAGCCCGGGAAAACATAATACAGACCTACTCAAGGCCTCAAATCATACATAACAACATCAAAACCACAAATCGCACCTTGAATCAAACTTAATGAACTTTTGAACTTTCAACTTCCAAAACTTGTGCCGAAGCATATCAAATCAACCCGGAAAAACTTTAAATTTTGCATACAAGTACCAAATGGTATAATGAAGCTATTACAATTCTTAGAACTACAATCCGAATCCGATATCATTAAAGTCAACTCCCGGTCAAACCTATGAACTTTCTAAACCTTCAAATTGTCAACTTTCGCCAATTAATGCCACAATCTTCAAAAAAATTCAAATGCAAACCCGGGCATACGCCCAGGTCCAAAATCACCATACAGACCTAACGGAACCATCAAAACTCAGATCCAAGATCAAATACACAATAGTCAAAGTTGGTTAACTCTTCCAATTTAAAGTTTCTAACATGAGATACATTCTTCCAAATTGATTCTGAATCATCTGAAACCAAAACCGACGATTCACACAAGTCATAATACATCATATAAAGCTAATCAAGACTTTAAATAGATGAACAGAATACAAATACTCAAAATGACCAGTTGGATCGTTACATTGAAAGGGGAAGGCACGAGACCATCGATTGCAGCATAGATCAACTAGTTTACCATAATTAAGCCTTTTCCGATTTAAGGGTAATATTGGAAAATACATTCATTCATCAAGCTATTCTGTTTATATTGATAATGGGCACAAGTAGATTATGATGTTGAAGGAATAATTATGAAAAGTGGTAAGACAGTGCCAAATTATTTGCATTATAACAAAGCATAAGAAAAAAGAAATTGAATAATAGTAATAAAATAAGAAAAAATGAAAAATGAAAATAGTTAGCATAAGTATTGAAATAAAATATGCAATACGGAAGCATAACTAAATATTGAAACTGATAAGGGAAAGAGAAAATGGAGGTACATGGTGATCATAATGTGAAAGTAGACAAATAAAGGAAGGTGCAAATGGAGGTACAAGAAAAGAACCAAAAAAACAACTCAAAATTTCCACATAAGCCAAAAAAAGAGTTTGATATGGTAAGAATCTAAGTATCCCCAGCATAGTGCTCGTGCCCCGTTTTCTAATGGAAGTGGGTTTCAACACGTGATAGCTCGTTTAAAGGCTATTAAAAGAGAGCAATCGCCACCTAACAATTTTTAATGTGATTTAGGGCTTCTATTTGCAAATAAATCAGCTTAAACCAGTTTATGTCACTTAAGTCCAAGTAAGGGTTCAAGTTACTTCTAAGAGAAGGTGTTAGGCACTCTTCGAGGTCCACTGTAATGACTCAGTCGACTATTTTGAGTATTTTAGTCTTGATCCCCTAGTTTATGCTTCCTCTATGTTATATTGTGATTTTATGACTTTTTGGGGTGTTTAGTTTTGGTTTCGGTTGAGTTTTGGAGTGAAATGGGACACATAATCCCTAAGTTGGAGGTTTAGGTTGTAAACGCTAACTGTAGTTTGACTTGTGTGAAGATGACTCATGAATGGAGTTTTGACGGTTCAAATAGCTCCATATGGTGATTTTGGTCTTAGGAGCATTTCTGGATATTGATTTTGAGGTATATAGGTCGTTTCAGCACGAATTGGAGAAAGTTGAAAAATGGAAGATTTTGATAAGTTTGACCTGGAGTTGACTTTATTGATATCAGGGTTGAATCCTGATTCTTGAAGTTTGAATAGGTCCATACGTGCAAAATTTGGAGTCAATAGGAGTTGTTTTGGAATGAATCGGCTTTAGTTTTGGAATTTGGAAGTTCTAAGTTCATTAGGCTTGAATCAACATGCAATTCATGGTTCTAGTGTTGTTTGATGTGATTTGACGTATCGAACGTGTTCGTTTGATATTTTAGGACTTGTTGGATGTTTGGTTAGGATCCCGGGGACCTCGAGGGTGATTCGGATCAAGTTTGGCTTCATTCTTAGCGTTGAGAGATTGTTGGTTTTGTGATTCTGATTTCCTCTTATGCGATCGCGAAAGAGGGATCGCAATCGCGAAGCTCTGAGAGTGGCAGGCGCAAATTCATTTTATGCGATCACGAAGTTTAGCAGTTCAGTGAATCGCGAATGCGTGAGTGGTGCCGCGTTCACAATGAAGGAAGAGGAGGTCTGGGAAGGTGGATGCGTTGCTCTATGTGATCGCGAATATGTGCACGCAATCGCGAAGCTTTTGAAAATTTCTCAACACGTTCGCAACCAGTCCTCTATGTTCGCGTATAAGGTTTTAGGCTGATGAATATTTTGTTCTTCGTGATCGTGAAGGAAATTTTGCGATCGCGATGTGCAAATCACTGGGCAGCTGACTTAAGATTCAAAATCAAAGGTTTATTTCATATTTCACATTCGATCTGAAACTCATCTGAGCCCCTCGGGACCCCGTATGAACATACCAACAAGCCGTGGAAAACATAATACAGACCTACTCAAGGCCTCAAATCACACATAACAACATCAAAATCACGAATCGCACCTTGAATCAAACTTAATGAACTTTTGAACTTTCAACTTCTAAAACTTGTGCCGGAGCATATCAAATCAACTCGAAAAAACTTCAAATTTTGCATACAAGTCCCAAATGATATAGTGAAGCTATTACAATTCCTAGAACTACAATCCGAATCCGATATCATTACAGTGAACTCCCGGTCAAACCTATGAACTTTCTAAACCTTCAAATTGCCAACTTTCGCCAATTAATGCCAAAATCTTCAAAAAAATTCAAATGCAAACTCGGGCATATGTCCAAGTCCAAAATCACCATACGGACCTAACGGAATCATCAAAACTCAGATCCGAGATCAAATACACAATAGTCAAAGTTGGTTAACTCTTCCAATTTAAAGCTTCTAACATGAGATACATTCTTCCAAATCGATTGTGAATCACCTGAAACCAAAATCGACGATTCACACAAGTCATAATACATCATATAAAGCTAATCAAGACTTTAAATAGATGAACGGAATACAAATGCTCAAAATGACCAGTTGGGTCTTTACATTGAGAGGGGAAGGCACGGGACCATTGATTGCAGCATAGATCAACTAGTTTACCATAATTAAGCCTTTTCCGATTTAAGGGTAATATTGGAAAATACAGTCATTCATCAAGCTATTCTGTTTATATTGATAATGGGAACAAGTAGATTACGATGTTGAAGGAATATTTATGAAAAGTGGTAAGACAGTGACAAATTATTTGCATTATAACAAAGCATAAGAAAAAAGAAATTGAATAATAGTAATAAAATAAGAAAAAATGAAAAATGAAAATAGTTAGCATAAGTATTGAAATAAAATATGCAATACGGAAGCATAACTAAATATTAAAACTGATAAGGGGAAGAGAAAATGGAGGTACATGGTGATCATAATGTGAAAGTAGACAAATAAAGGAAGGTGCAAATGGAGGTACACGAAAAGAACCAAAAACATAACTCACAAATTCCACATAAGCCAAAAAAAGAGTTTGATATGGTAAGAATCTAAGTATCCCCAGCATAATGCTCGTGCCCTGTTTTCTTATGTAAGTGGGTTTCAACATGTGATAGCTCGTTTAAAGGCTATTAAAAGAGAGCAATCGCCACCTAATAATTTTTAAGGTGATTTAGGGCTTCTATTTGCAAATAAATCAGCTTAAATCAGTTTATGTCACTAGAGTCCAAGTAAGGGTTCAAGTTACTTCTAAGAGAAGGTGTTAGGCACTCTTCGAGGTCCACTGTAACGACTCAATCAATTGTTTTGAGTATTTTAGTCTTGATCCCCTAATTTATGCTTCCTCTATGTTATATTGTGATTTTATAACTTTTCGGGGTGTTTAGTTTTGGTTTCGGTTGAGTTTCGGAGTGAAATGGGACACATAATCCCTAAGTTGAAGGTTTAAGTTGTAAACGCTAACTATAGTTTGACTTGTGTGAAGATGACTCATGAATGGAGTTTTGACGGTTCAAATAGCTCCATATGGTGATTTTGGTCTTAGGAGCGTTTCTGGATATTGATTTTGAGGTATGTAGGTCGTTTCAGCACGAATTGGAGAAAGTTAAAAAATGGAAGATTTTGATAAGTTTGACCTGGAGTTGACTTTATTGATATCAGGGTCGAATCCTGATTTTTGAAGTTGGAATAGGTCCGTACGTGCAAAATTTGGAGTCCATAGGAGTTGTTTTGGAATGAATCGGCATTAGTTTTGGAATTTGGAAGTTCTAAGTTCATTAGGCTTGAATCGACACGCGATTCATGATTCTAGTGTTGTTTGATGTGATTTGACGTATCAAACGTGTTCATTTGCTATTTTAGGACTTGTTTGATGTTTGGTTGGGATCCCGGGGACCTCGAGGGTGATTCAGATCAAGTTCGGCTTCATTCTTAGCGTTGAGAGATTGTTGGTTTTGTGATTCTGATTTCCTCTTATGCGATCACGAAAGAGGGATCGCAATCGCGAAGCTCTGAGACTGGCAAGCACAAATTCGTTTTATGCGATCACGAAGTTTAGCAGTTCAGTGAATCGCGAACGCGTGAGTGGTGCCGCATTCACAATGAAGGAAGATGAGGTCTGGGAAGGTGGATGCATTGCTCTATGTGATCGCGAATATGTGCACGCAATTGCGAAGCTTTTGAAAATTTCTCAACACGTTCGCAACCAGTCCTCTGTGTTCGTGTATACGGTTTTAGGCTGATGAATATTTTGTTATTCGTGATCGTGAAGGAAATTTTGCGATCGCGATGTGCAAATCACTGGGCAGCTGACTTAAGTTTCAAAATCAAAGGTTTATTTCATATTTCACATTTTTGATTTAGAGAAATCGATTTGAGGCGAAACTTTCGGAGACTTTGAGAGAGAACATTGGGGTAAGAATTCCTAACTCGATTTTGGTTAATTTACATGAATCCATTGATAATTTCATTCATCTAATTAGGGATTTGCGTTGGAAAATTGGGGGAAAATGGTAGAAACGTCTTAGGCTAAATTTTTGAGTTTTGAAAAGTGAATTGAGGCCGGATCTGAGTAATTCTTGTATGGTTGGACTCGATATCGAATGGGTGTTCAGATTTTGTAAATTTGGTCGGGTTTCGAGATGCGGGCCCGAGGTTGACTTTTGGGTTGACTTTTTAATTCTTCGCAAAGATCGTAATTTTCATTGTTTGAATTAGTTTCCTATAGTTACATTTATAGAATAAAATTGTTTTGGCTAGATTCGAGCCGTTCAGAGTTAGATAATCAAGGGAAAGGCCTTGTAGTTAATTGATTTAGCGTGGTTTGAGGTAAGTAACTTCCCTAACCTTATGTGGGGGAATTACCCCTTAGGATTGGTGTTGTGTGTGATAATTGTGATATGTGGAAGCCGTGTACGCAAGGTGACGAGTGTGTACGCGGGCTAAATGTGGAAATTTTCGATTTTAGCTATGTAGATCCCTTCCATTCCTTAATTGAGTTGCCTTAATATGTTATAATCATCATTTTTAGTCTAACTTCACATGTCTACTTGTATTATCTCTTACTTGCTAATTCCTCTACATGTTTAGTTGAAGTTCTTGTTTCCTTTATCCCGTATTCATTAATTAACTGTTGAATTCTAACTTGAAATTGCTATTCTTGGAATATCTTATGTTGAAATTGGTATTGAGTTGCAAAGGCCGTGATTCCTATTGAGGCAAATTGTTAAGTGGTGAAATATCATTCTACCAAGTTATTCTTCCGGTTGTTATTGTTAAGACTTTGTGTACATTGTGGTCGAGCCGAGGGCTCCTTATTGTGAAATTCTGTTATTGTTTGGTTTCTCTGGCAAGTTGTGATATTGAGCACTTGAAATGCGAATTGTGACACGTTGTGTATTGATACGCATGCGGTGGTATAAGAACTGGGTGTTGAAATGCATACGGTGAGATAAGGTGGGCTTGATACACGTGGCTAGTAGGGGAACTACTAGAAGTCATGCAGTGTGATAAGGTCAGCTAAAATGCTGTCATGCCCCGACCTCGGGGAGTGCGACCGGCACTCAACAAAGTTACCCCGGTCGAGCAAGCCTGCACAGTGTCGTCAACCCAACTCACCCACAAATAAAGAGACGAATGCATTTCACTAATTAGTCCGACCTACCCTTCCTCGGTGGCTAATCGATACTCCCAAATCATTTGTTATTAAAAGTATTACCACTCAATTCATATTCTTTTACATGTAATTCATTTTATTGACATCATTGGCCATAACGCAATATCATTCTTGGCACATTGGCCGTACTTCACAATTCAAGCTCGCTATTCCATTTTCAATCATTATCATGGATAATCAATAACACGGTCTTTCAAATTAAGACTTTAAATACATACTTGAGCAAATTAGGGTCTTAGGCACATATGATGTCTTATACAATTTGATGTGATCACTTTCATTTGGACTTGACTTGAAGTCACAACATTTTAATACATACTCATACTTCAAATACTCTCCTGAATAATAGCACAATATTATAAGAATATTTCGGAATACATTTGAACATATTCATATATATACATCATCTGACGTCAAATTTATTCAGAAAAGTCAATTCATAATGGACAACTCGGGACTTACAAGATCATCATGGGAATTCAAATTCTAAGAGAGAATTTTAGCCAACATACCTACCCTCGAGCCCTTTTAATGTACTAAAATGTTCCGGAGATCCTAGCCACTTCGATCTATTTAGAGACATTGCAAAATTGAACACAAATTAGGAAGGAGTTCTTAATTCTAGCTCACTTGAGGATTTTTATCAAACACTAGGTGTGTATTAAGGTTCCAAGGTCTTCCTATGTTGGATTATATCATCCCACTACCCAAAGCTTACCCAAAAGAGCTCAACAATCTTCCCACTACCCTATATGGTGCATGCATGTAAAACAAACAACTCACACACTCCAGAATTTACTTGTCTTATTACCTATTTTCAGTTAAAATCACAAAATTGAGGGCTATGGAGTAAAAACTTGCCTCTAGGATGAAAACCCAGTGAATTTGTCTTACAATTTCTTCAACTTTGAGCAAGAATTGATGGATGATGGGCTTAGGAATTCCCCATATCACTCTTTGGCACTCCCTCACTCTAGAATATTTGTTTTTGCTTCAGAAGTGGTCCACTACTCTAATATATCAAAATAGGGTCGGGTAAAAAGAATTAGAATAAAGGAGCTCCGTCACAGATCTGTGGTCGCACATGCGATCGCATAATGCTTCTGCAGTCCGCAAAATGGGCTGCGAAATGGTCCTCCGGAACTGGGCAACTCTGCCCCACGCTGCGGCCATTATACGGTGCGACCGCAGAACCTCCCTCCTAAAATATTTCATGTTGGTTTTGCGGTCGATGTGCGGCCCGCGAAATGGTTTTGCAATCTCATAGTGACCGCACAATATCACCCAAACTTTGCCCAGTTTTCTGCTTCATTTTGCGGCCATTTTGCGGACCACAGAGTGATTCTGCAACCGCATAGTGGGCCACATAAATGACTTTTTCTGCCAAAAATTTTCCTTTATTCCTAGCGTACTGTCCAACCCAAAAAGTTTGTACCACGGGAATCTCCACATTCGTCAACACATAGTCTACTTGGTACTACAAAACCCCGGGTATTAGGTAAAATATTTAGGGACCTCACATCCTCCCCCACTTAGGATCATTCATCTTCGAATGAGGCTCAGAATCCATCATTAGCATCCACTGTGGCTCAATTCTGACTTCACACGCCAGCAGTTCCAAATTTTGGCTAACATCCTAAATTTTCAAAATTTTTGCTAGAGTCTCCCTTGTAACTGGGCCTAACCACCTGTCAGAGAATCCCAGAAACCACTCCTAACAACATATACATAATCCAATGATGCAATGTAACATAAAACAACATCAATTGTAGCCTCATAAGCAATATATTACCAGAAAAGGAACACCTTTAACATCAACGGTACAAATGATACATAATTCATTGAAGGTAACTCTTAGCATTTTCATAGAACACAACTTTATAAATACATGGCTATTCAAACAAATAAGGATACTTCTTCTTCATTTCTTCCTCGACCTCCCAGGTGTCCTCTTCAACCTGGTGGTTCCACCGTAGTACCTTCACGGAGGCAATCTCTTTGTCCCTCAACTTTTGGACTTGCCTATCAAGGATGGAAACTGAAATTTCTTCATAAGTTAAATTTTCATTAAGCTCAATGGTCTCAACCGGAGTAATAAGCGACGGATCTCCAACCACCTTCTTCGACATGGATACGTGGAACACCGGCTGCACCAAAGACATCTCTAGAGGTAGTTCTAGCATGTAAGCCATCAAACCAATCCTCTGAATGATTCTGTATGGTCCGACATACCTAGGAATCAATTTCCCTTTCTTATCAAATCGCAATACACCCTTTATAGGGGAAACCTTCAGGAATACCCAATCATCTTCTTTGAACTCCAAATCCCTGCGACCCACATCCGAATAGGACTTTTGATGACTCTGAGCAGTTTTCAACCGCTCCGTAATGATTTTAACTTTTTCCATAGCCTGATGCACGAAGTCTGGCCCTATCAATTCCGCTTCCCTAATCTCAAATCACCCAATGAGAGATCTACATATCCTACCATATAAAGCCTCGAACTGCACCATCTGAATGCTATCATGATAGTTGTTGTTGTAGGCAAATTCTATTAGCGGAAAATAATCATCCCAGCTACCTTTGAAGTCAAGAACACAAGCACATAACATATCCTCAAGCGTCTGAATAGTCCGCTCTGCCTGCCCGTCGGTCTGTGGATTGAAGGTTGTACTAAGATTCACCTGAGTACCTAAACCTTGGTGAAAGTTCTTCCAAAAATTTGCCGTGAACTGTGCCCATCGATCTGAGATAATAGAAACTGGAGTGCCATACAACCTGACTATTTCCTTGATGTACGATTGGGCATATTTTCCGCTATGTTGATAACCTTAACCGGCAAGAAGTGTGTTGATTTCGTGAGTCGATCCACAATTACCCAAATCAAGTCGAATTTGTGAGGAGTGCGAGGTAGCCCTACCACAAAGTCTATGTTAATCATTTCCCACTTCCACATTGGAATTCTATGTTCTGTGCTAACCCACTGGGACTTTGGTGTTCGGCCTTCACTTGCTGACAATTTGGACATCTCGCCATATAGTCTGCTATATTACTCTTCATATCATTCCATCAATAGACTTCCCTAATATCATGATACATCTTTGTAGAGCCCGGGTGCACGGAATACCTAGCAGTGTGAGCCTTGGTCATGATTCTTTCCCGGAGATCATCCACATTTAGAACACATAGTCGCCCTTGGTACTTTAGTGTACCATCATCCATGCGAAGAGAAAAGGCCATGGTCTTATGTTTTTGAATCCCCTCCTTCAATTGTACCAATAATGGATCGTTGAATTTCTTCTCCTTGACTTCCACCACAAGCGACAATTCAGCCTTATTTTGAACAATCACCCCTCCCTCACTAGAGTCTGCAAGACAAACTCCCAAACTAGCCAACCGATGAACCTCATTGGACAACAACCTTTGATATGCCTCCAAGTGAGCCAAACTGCCCATAGATTTCCGGCTAAGAGCATCCTCTATAACATTAGCCTTCCCCGGATGATATAGGATACTGATGTCATAATTCTTGAGTAACTCAAGACATATTCTCTGCCCCAGATTAAATTCCTTCTGTATGAAAATATATTGAAGGCTCTTATGATCCGTGAATATATCCACATGGACCATATACAAATAATGACGCCAATTATTCAATACAAATACCATCGCCGCAAGCTCTAAGTCGTGTGTTGGATAGTTATTTTCATGATTCATGAGTTGCCTGGAAGCATATGCTATCACCTTGCCATGTTGCATTAATACGACCCCAAGTCCGATCCTTGAAGAATCACAATATACCACAAATACATTTGTACCCTCTAGTAGAGTCAACACCGGTGCCGTAGTTAATCTTGATTTCAACTCTTGGAAGCTCTTTTCACAAGCATCTGACCATTGGAATTTAACCGCATTCTATGTAAATTTAGTCAATGGAGAGGCAAGAGTAGAGAACCCCTCCTCAAACTTTCTATAATATCCAGCTAAGCCCAAGAAACTGTGAATCTCTATTGGAGTGGTAGGTCTAGGCCAATTGTTCACGGGTGAAATTTTCTGCGGGTCAACCTCAATTCATTCTCTAGAGACAACATGACCCAAGAACGTAACAGATTTGAGCCTAAATTCACATTTCGAAAACTTCGCATATAGCTGGTGTTGATACATAGTCTGCAAAAATGTCCTGAGATGATCGGCATAGTCCTCCTGACTCCGTGAATAAACAAGAATATCGAGGAAATGTTTGAAGACCCGATTCATAAGATCCATGAAAGCTACGGGGGCATTTGTTAGCCCGAAAGACATTACTAGAAATTAAAAGAGCCCATACCGGGTCCTGAAAGTTGTTTTTGGAATATCCTGCTTCTTGATCTTCAATTGGTGATACCTGGATCTTAAATCGATCTTGGAGAAGTACTTAGTACCATGAAATTGATCAAACAAGTCATCTATCTTTGGCAGTGGGTACTTATTTTTGATTGTAACCTTGCTGAGCTGCCGATAGTCAATACACATTCTTAGTGATCCATCCTTCTTTCTTACAAATAGAACTGGTGCACCCCAAGGTGACACACTCGGCCGGATGAAATCCTTCTCTAACAAATCTTTCAATTGTTCCTTTAGCTCCTTCAATTCCGTTGGTTCTATTCTATAGGGTGGAATAGATATAGGTTGCGTGCCTGGCATCACATTAATTCCAAAATTAATCTCCATGTCTGGCGGGATCCCAGGGAGCTCATCCAGAAAGACCTCTGAAAATGTATTCACAACAGGCATAGACTCAAGTGTAGGTGCCTCAGCGTCGGTGTCTATAACCTAGACCAAATGGTAGATACACCCCTTGTTAATCATCTTTGTGGACTTAAGGTAAGAAATAAACCTACTATCCAGCACCACATTATCCCCCTTCCATTCAATCACTAACTCAGTTGGAAATTAAAACCTAATAGTCCTATTTCGACAGTCAAGCTTAGTGAAACATGAATAAATCCAATCCATCCCCATTATTACATCAAAATCGACCATCCCTAATTCGATGAGCTCGACCATGGTATCTTGACCACGCACCATAACAACACAATCCCGATAAACCCGCGCGGCCCCAATAGACTCACTAATCGGAGTAGATACAGAGAACGACTCTTGGAGCTGTTCCAGTTCTATCCCAAATTCCATAGCAACATATGGAGTGACATAGGACAAGGTGGAACCGGGATCAATAAGAGAATACACATCATGCGATTGAACAATCAATATACCTGTGACAACATCTAGAGAAGCCTCTAAACTCTGGCAACCCCTCATAGCATGGAAACGACTGGGTCCTCCCGAACTCTGTGCGCCACCCCTAGCTGCACCACGCCATGCCGGTGTTTGGGGCGCCTTGAGCTGGAGAAGGTGTTGCAGATGTAGTAGCTGCAAAACTGGTTGGATGTGTTGTACCTCTGTGCATGCTCTGGTGAGATGAATGACAATCCCTCTAAATGTGACCCCTTATACCATACCCGTAGCATATGGGCTGGTCCATGTAGCATGTCTCAAAGTGCATCTTCCCGCACCTAGGGCATGGGGGCCTCCAATGCTGCTAAAATCTCCCACCAGACCGACCCTACTGGTAGGATCCCATATTGCCCAGGCTGGGCCTAAAATGGTTTCCCTGCTGCTGACTGGGCCCCGGTGGCAGTGCACTGACTGAAGACTGAGCAAAATACTAGGCGGCCCTGATGACCCTCCCCTAAAAGTTGTTCTACCGCCACCGCCACCACCAATAGTACTACTGAAGTTGCCCGCTGACCGGGCCTTATTGCTACTCTCTCGCTCCATTCTATTCTTCATCTTACGAGTCTCTGTGGCTTGAGCAAATTCCACCATCTTACCATGGTTCATATCAGAATTCAAGGCAGCTGTAGCACCTCATTAATAACTAAGGGGCTAAGGCCCTGCACAAACCGGCGCACTTTATCCTCCATAGTATGCAACATGTAGAGGGAATATTTGAACAGGCGCGCGAATCTCATATGATACTCCCACACACTCATGCTACCCTGTTTCAGGTTCTCAAACCCGGCGGCACGGGCTGCCTTAGTCTCGGCATGCAAGAAATTATCAATAAAAGCATCGACAAACTCACTCCATCTCGCCGGAGGGATTCCCTCCTCACGGGAGTCCTCCCACTTTTCAAACCAAGAATAGGCCACCCCCTTCAGGCGGTAGGAGGCCAACTTTGCTCCCTCTGTCTCAGTAGCACGCATAACTCGGAGGGTGTTGTGCATCTCGTCAATAAAATCCTGGGGGTCCTCCTCAGGATCAGTACCTGTGAGCAATGGAGGTTCCAACTGGAGAAATCTGTTCACCCTGGAACTAGTGGAATCCCATGGGTGACAAGTTAAAGGAGGAACAATCTTACAATCTGCTTTATCGCACGATCTAGATCATCAAAGAAGGGTATTATTCCTAAATACCCAAGTAGCCTCCTTATTATAGATGTGGTTGACAACACACCAATAAGAAGGACTCTACTATACATGGCTCCAAGACATCCCAGGACACTTTGAAACCTTAGGCTCTGATACCAAGTTTGTCACGCCCCGACCTCGGGGAGCGCGAGCGATGCTCAACAGAGTTACCCCGGTCGAGCAAGCCTACACAGTGCCGTCTACCCAACTCACCCACAAATAAAGAGATAAATGCATTTCACTAATTAGTCAATAAGAAGTCATGTGAAAAACACCATTTCATTTCCATTAGTTACGTCCTTAACAAATGTTCAAAACAGTACATTGTACAATCATAGTTAAAGTGGGACAGATGATACAATTACAACATTTTTAGTTTTAAATTTCCCAAAACAGACACAACCCACACTATGTCTACGGAACCTATAACAGGAACAAAAGAGTGCAATGACAGTGCTGACAACAAGGCCCTGGCTATACCTCAAAACACTATGTACAAAGGATAGAAGATACAGGACTCCGAAATGAAGTGGGGCTCACCTAATCAGCTGAGGAGAGGGTGTGCTGCTATCACTGATCAGCACCACCTGCTGTGGAAACACCTGCATCCATTAAAGATGTTGCGCCCCTGACAAAAGAGACGTTAGTACATATAGAATAGTACTAGTATGTAAAACTAAACACTCTCTCAGTAGACCGAGCAACAGAAAAAGGAGAATAAAACATGATATCAATAAGAGACTCAAACGGTGTCAAAGTGTCACATTAGGGGAAACATAAATTTCAAGTAGGTTTCGGTAATTTTAAGTTGGGAGATATTTAGCACCGATATATCACTGTGTTTTAGCACGGAGTCCGATCTCAGCCCGACCGGCTAAGCCGCCTCACCCCTAGACATACACTCACAATACCACCATGTGCGTGGCGTGGCGTCTGGTCTCAGCCCGATCGTCTAAGCCGTCTCACCACAAAGTCGTATGGTTCGATATTACATCACATCTAGCTAGCAATAATCTCATCCCATTTAAGGGGAAAACATCTCAACACACCAATCCCATCCCATATAAGGGTAAGCAGTCACATCACATTAACACGGGGATTTACCTCTCAATCACTCCTACACCGGCACGTGTAGTTTCGGGGTTAGATTGTTCTGACCTACCCTTCCTCGGTGGCTAATCGATACTCCCAAAGCATTTGTTATTAAAAGTATTTACCACTCAATTCATATTCTTTTACATGTCATTCATTTTATTGACATCATTGGCCATAACGCAATATCATTCTTGGCACATTGGCCGTACTTCATAATTCAAGCTCGCTATTCCATTTTCAATCATTATCATGGATAATCAATAACACGGTCATTCAAATTAAGACTTTAAACACATACTTGTGCAAATTAGGGTCTTAGGCACATATTATCTCTTATACAATTTAATGTGATCACTTTCATTTGGACTTGACTTGAAGTCACAACATTTTAATACATACCCATACTTCAAATACTCTCCCGAAGAATAGCACAGTATAATAAGAACATTCTGAAACACATTTTAACATATTCATATATATATATACATCATCGGACGTCAAACTTATTCAGAAAAGTCAATTCATAATGGACAACTCGGGACTTACAAGATCATCATGGGAACAAAATTCTAAGAAAGAAGTCTAGCCAACATACCTTGCCATGAGCCCTTTTAATTTACTAAAATGTTCTGAATATCCTAGCCACTTCGATCTATTTAGAGATATTGCAAAATTAAACACAAATTAGGAACAACAACAACAACCCAGTAGAATCCCACTAATGGGGTATGGGGAGGGTAGTGTGTACGCAGACCTTACCCCTACCCCGAAGGAGTAGAGAGGCTGTTTCTGAAAGACCCTCGGCTTAAGAAAACAAAAAGACAAAATGACAAGAGGAGACAACATTAGTATCACCACAACAATCATAGAAAAATAGGAACACCATGAAATGCAGAAGAAAGATGCAAAGCAAAAACGATAGCTAGTAAATAGGATATGCACTGAAAAGCGAAGTAGTAAAACACAACATTGTCACTAGCTACCCTAGACAAAAACCCTACGTGGCCAGTCCCACAATGGTACGAAGTAAGTCAAGACTCAACTACATCCTAACCTACAACTCTAATACTCGAACTCCACATGTTTCTATCAAGTGTCATGTACTCGAAAATCTGGAGCCTCGCCATATCCTGTCTGATCACCTCTCCCCAATACTTCTTAGGCCGCCCTCTACCTCTTCTCGTGCCCTTTACAACCAGACGCTCACACCTTCGTACCGGAGCATCTAGGCTTCTCCTTTGAACATGTCCGAACCATCTAAGCCTCGCTTACCGCATCTTGTCATCAATGAGAGCCACGTGCACCTTCTCCCGAATAATATCATTCCTAATCTTATCTATCCTAGTGTGCCCGCACATCCACCTCAACATCCTCATTTCTGCTACTTTCATCTTCTGGATATGTGAGTTCTTAACGGGCCAACACTCAGCCCCATACAACATGGCTAGTCTAACCACGGCTTTATAGAACTTACCTTTGAGTATTGGTGGCACTCTCTTGTCACACAGGACTCCAGATGCTAACCTCCACTTCATCTATCCTACCTCAATACGGTGTGTGATATCCTCGTCAATCTCCCCTCCCCCCTGGATAACCAAACCAAGGTACTTGAAGCTGCCTCTACTCGGGATGACCTGTGATTCAAGCCTCATATCCACGCCCACTTCCTCAACGCTGAACTTACACTCGAGGTACTCCTTCTTCGTCCTGCTCAGCTTGAAACCCTTAGAC
>AWOL01S0007141.1:125994-170994 GCA_000715115.1 Nicotiana otophora
ATCTAAGCCTCGCTTACCGCATCTTGTCATCAATGAGAGCCACGTGCACCTTCTCCCGAATATCATCATTCCTAATCTTATCTATCCTAGTGTGCCCGCACATCCACCTCAACATCCTCATTTCTGCTACTTTCATCTTCTGGATATGTGAGTTCTTAACGGGCCAACACTCAGCCCCATACAACATGGCTAGTCTAACCACGGCTTTATAGAACTTACCTTTGAGTATTGGTGGCACTCTCTTGTCACACAGGACTCCAGATGCTAACCTCCACTTCATCTATCCTACCTCAATACGGTGTGTGATATCCTCGTCAATCTCCCCTCCCCCCTGGATAACCAAACCAAGGTACTTGAAGCTGCCTCTACTCGGGATGACCTGTGATTCAAGCCTCATATCCACGCCCACTTCCCATGGCTCAGCGCTGAATTTACACTCCATGTATTCCGTCTTCGTCCTGCTCAACTTGAAACCCTTAGACTCAAGAGCCTGTCTCCAAACCTCTAGCCTCTCGTTAACACCAACTCGTGACTCATCAATCAGAACTATTTCATCGGTAAATAGCATGCACCATGGCACCTCCCCTTGAATATGGTGTGTTAACGCATCGATCACGAGGGCGAATAAGAACGGACTGAGCGCAGAACATTGGTGTAACCCTATTACAATCGGAAACTGATCAGAGTCACCTCCTACTGTCCTAACCCGAGTCTTAGCCCCATCATACATGTCCTTAATCACCATAATGTAGGGAACCAATACACCTTTTGCCTCCAGGCATCTCCAGAGAACTTCTCTAGGAATCTTCTCATACGCTTTCTCTAGGTCAATAAAGACCATGTGCAGATCCTTCTTCCTCTCTCTGTACAGTTCCACCAACCTCCTAATAAGGTGTATAGCTTCTATAGTCGAACGACCCGGCATGAACCCGAACTGGTTGTCGGATACAGACATTGTCATCCTTACCCTCACTTTAACCACCCTCTCCCACACTTTCATGGTATGACTCAGTAATTTGATACCCCTATAATTGTTACAACCCTGGATATCACCTTTGTTCTTATACAATGGGACCACCGTACTCCACCTCCACCCATCCGGCATCCTATTCGTCTTAAAAATAATATTAAACAACCTAGTCAACCACTCCAAACCTGCTCTCCCCACACACTTCCAAAATTCCTAAACACAAATTAGGAATGAGTTCATAATTTTAGCTCACTCGAGCATTTTATCAAACACTAGGTGTGTATTAAGGTTCCAAGGTCCTCCTATGGTGGATTCTATCATCCCACTACCCAAAGCTTACCCAAAAGAGCTCAACAATCTTCCCACTACCCTAGATAGTGCACGCATGTAAAATAAACAACTCCCACACCCCAGAATTTACCTGGCTTATTACCTATTTTCAATTAAAATCACAAAATTGAGGGTTATGGAGAAAAGACTTAGCTCTAGGATGAAGACCTAGTGAATTCTTCTTATAATTTCTTCAACTTTGAGCAAGAATTGATGGATGATGGGCTTAGGAACTCCCCATCTCACTCTTTGGCACTACCTCACTCTAGAATATATGTTTTTGCTTTAGAAGTGGTCTGTTACTCTAATATATCAAAATATGGTCGGGTAAAAAAATTAGAAAAAGGAGCCCTGTCACAGATCTGCGGTCGCATATGTGACCGCATAATACTTCTGCGGTCCGCAAAATGGGCCGCGAAATTGTCCTCCGGAACTGGGCAACTCTGCCCCACTCTGCGGTAATTATGCGGTCCGTAGACCTGTTCTACAGTCGCATAATGTGCCGCAAAACCTCCCTTCGGAAAACTTTCATGTTGGTTCTGCGGTCACTATGCAATTGCAAAATAGTTTTGCGATTGCATAGTGACCGCACAATATCACCCAAACTTTGCCCAGTTTTCTGATTCATTCTGCAGCCCGCAGAGTGATTCTGCGACTGCATAGTGGGTCGCAGAAATATCTTTTTCTGCCAAAAATTTTCCTTTATTCCCAGCGCACTGTCCAACCCAAAAAGTTCGTATCGTGGGAATCTTCACATTCGTCAACACATAGTCTACTTCGGCACCATGAAGTCCCGGGGTATAGGTAAAATATTTACGGGGCCTCACAAACGCGGGATGCTATTTTGAAAAAAATAATTTTAAAAACTCAATGTAAAGACTCCCGCGGTGATATATGGAAAGACTGTGAGTTACTTTCGTGATTTGGGACTACGAGGCATTTCTTCGGTAGTGGCCCTTGTTAATCTTTATCTATTTGCTATTCTTGTCTTGGTTGTTTGTTTCCTTAACATGTCAATCCTTGTTTCCTTCCGTATTGTATTATCTGCTTTGATTATGTGTAGTTGACTTTTTTTAAATTCCTTATTTGTTTCATTCCCATTGGCTTTACCATTGTATTGTTATATCTTTTGCCATGTTTCTTATTATTTCCAGTAGGGCTCTGACCTGAACTCGCCACCACTCTACCGAGGTTAGACTTGGTATTTGCTGAGTATTATTGTGGTATACTCATACTACGCTTCTACACATCGTTTTATGCATATCCAGGTACATTTTATCAGTCCCGTCACTAGTGAGCTGAGTTTACATTTGGAGAGTTCAAGGTACACCTGCCCGCTTCCGCAGGCCTCGGAGTCCCCTTCTATCCCTTTTTATATTTTCCTTCTTTACTAGACAAAGTTGTATAGGAATAGTTTTGGTATTTTCATAGAGCTTGTGACTTGTATTACGCCGGGTTTTGGCCTATTGTACACACTTTGAACTATAGAAATTTACCTTTTTATATCTGTTGTTGAATTTTGAGAGTTTAGATGATTGTTTTCATTCACTTCCGCATATTTGTTAGGCTTACCCAGTCTTAGAGACTAGGTGTTGTTACGATATCCTACCGAGGAAAATTGGGGTCGTGACATCCACAAATATGATTTCCGACCGAATTTTAAACTATGCGGGATAAGTTTTAGGTTGCTAGATCTTTAATTAATTAGCTATTGACATAAGTGAAGAAATTGATTGAATAAGATAAAAAGAAAGTAACGAAAACGAATTGAATGCAATTGAAGAGCACTTTGAAATAAATATAAGACTTTGTTACAAGTTAAACAAGTTGAAGGTACATTTATATCTTTGAATACAAGTGGTATAATTATAACGATTCAACCGGTCATTTTGAGCTCTAGCACATCGTTCGGTGATTTGAGACCTTGAGTATCTTCACCATATGTATTATGACTTGCATGTATAGTCGGTTTTGATTTTTGGGAAGTTCGGAGTTAATTTGAAGGAATAATTCTCAATTTGAAAGCTTTAAGTTATAATAGTAAACTAAGGTTTGACTTTTGAGTAAACGATCTTGGTATCGGTATTTGAAGGTTCTTATAGGTTCGTAAGGTGATTTCGGACAAGGGCGTATGTTGGGGTTGAGTATCGGGTGGTCCGAGAGCGATTTGGCGCTTATTGTCAGAAATTTGAACTTTGAAGGTTTTTAAATTTGCTAAGTTGACTTGGGGTAGACTTTGGTGTTATTGGACTCCGGATGGTGCTTCGGGACCTTGGATAGGTTCATTTTGATTGGACTTCTGTGTGAAGTTTGGTCATCCGGAATGTTTAAGAGTGATTCGAACACTTAAGTTGCATACTAGTTAAGTTTAAGAAAATGAGTTGACCACGGTTAAATAGTGGACTTAACGAGCTCGGATTGATAATTTAAAATTTTTAACATGTTTGTATGATGATTTTGGACTTGTCCTCAAGTTTTGGTTAGATTCTGATGAGCTTCGGATGAGTTTGGATTGTATCGTGCTCTTATTTGATGTTTCGACGTCGATTATTTTGGCATAAAGGGTATCATATTTAGCAAACCACCTTTTTTTGTGATTCAATTAAACCACTAGATCCATATCATAATTACATAACCATAGCAATAAGAATCGTCGAATTTTGAGGTTTGTATGAGAGAGTATGCCCATTTTCGTGTCAGGAAAGATTGCCGGTTTTTGGTGCGAACTTTTTCACGAATGTGAGGGAGATCCAGAGAACACGAAAAAGAAATTTTGGATTGACCAGTCAATGCAAAAAATTTCTCTTCGCGAAGGCGATGAACAAAAATTACTTGGGCAGTGTTTTAAATTGGCAAACCGAGCATTATAGTATTTTGAGCATATCTTGAGTTCTGGAGCTCCGTTTGAGGTGATTTTTGCGGCGTTGTTTTCATATAAACAAGGGGTTTCGGATAGTTTGACATTGTTTTTAGGTGTTAGAGAGGCATTGGAGAAAAGTATCAAATTTTGGAGCAAGGTAAGTCTCTTGTCTAACCTTGTAAGAGGGAATTTACCCAGCATGTGCTATATTTGTTGTGTGCTACGTGTTATTGGAGATACGGATGTATGAGGTGACAAGTGTCCATGTGTATGCTAGATTCTTGATCTTGTTCAGGTAGACTTAGACTCACATTATATTTTAACTGTATTACTTGAGTTATCCTTGCTTGTTTAAGTGCCTTAATTTACATTTTTCCTAAGACTAGACTTGCATAGAGTATCGAATTTGCTATTTTAGATACTTGACGAGCTACTTGATTAGTCGTAGAAATTATACTTCCATTTATAGATTTATTCCACGTTGTGCATATTTGTCTAAAAGTTTTCTTCAATTTCATAACTCACGCGTATATTCGTGAGTAGGGCAGTGACCCGTCTAAGTTTTATATTCTTATGGGATCGGGCTGAATGCCTCAGCAGTACTCTTATGGGATCGGGTCGTTCGCCTCTCCAGTATTATGTAACACACTCTTATGGGATCGGGTCGTTCGCCTTGGCAGTATCATGTAACATATTCTTATAGGATCGGACCATACACCACGACAAGATATTGTACCATCACTCTTATGGGATCAGACCGCTCGCCTCGACAGAATTGTTCGTAATATTCGATAAGGAGTCAGCATACCTATGAGTCTTTCTAACTTGAGATTTGACATCTTATTTGGTATTGATCATTATGTATTCCATTCGAGGTAGTACCCAGTATTTGAGGACTTAGTATTTACTCTTCTGTTGAGTATCGTGATACACACAAACATATGCTTTATTGCTTTTACTTGACATGTTTCATACATGACTACCTTTATTGTACTTTCTTTATCGGACCACTAGTAAGTATCGATGTCGACCCCTCGTTACTACTTCGTCGAGGTTAGGCTAGATACTTACTAGATACACGTTGATTTACATATTCATACTATACTTCTCCACTAATTGTGCAGGTATTGAGACATGTACTTCTAGTGGTCACATAGGCACCTAGGCACTGAGGAGACTTTTTGGCGAGCTGCATTCCATGTTATAATCTTCAACACACAGAGGTCGCATCCTATTCATTTATTGCATTATGTCTATTTTTTTTATTTCCAGATAGTTGATGTAGTAGTATTGTATGTTCTAGTATATGCTCATGCACTTGTGACACCGAATTTTAGGAATTTAGACTATTAATTTTAGATGTATTTCTATTATGACATTCGGTATTGCATTTTAATCATATTCTAATTTTGAATATAATTTAGTATTTTATATAAAAAAACAGAGCAAATCTCGCTTAACTATTTGACTATTATTTTAAATGTATTATGAACCACCGATTATCGTATTGATTAAATTGTTGGCTTGCCTAACGGCAACGTTGGGCGCCATCACGCCTATGGTGGGAACTGGGTGTTGACAATAATACAAAGAAGAAGTTTAAAATGGCATTGATTAGTAAAGGGGGGCCTAAATATTTAAGCTTAATGGATCAACTCCCGTGAAAAGTTTGCTAAGACTTTTATAGCCAAAAGTGCAATAGTTATTAAGGCAATTTGTGTATCATCTCTGCTATCCTCATTACTATATTTAAGTTGTTATCTAAAGCGCACAAATTGATTCTAAGTCATGCCTTATTAAGTATACCCACCCAATTTCTATAATCCAGGGGGCATTGGACATAGTCCAGGGGTCGTTGGACATTACTCTAAAGGGTAGGTTCTAGACTTAAAAAAAATACTTAGGTTTCTATTTCTATTCTTATTAGCGTCGCATAAGGTAAAGAAGTTGGATTTCTAATAATTGTAAGTTGTTGCGGCCAAACACACATGCAAGTATACGCGGTCGTCAAGTAATAAAGTGACCAGAAGTCGGATGTCGAACCCACGAGGACTTGTGATTAACTATTAACTAAATTAGATTATCCTAATTATCTAAACAAGAATTAAACCTAGAAGTATTTGACTCCAAACTAATTAAAATAAAGGAAAAACAAGTAGTGAACGTTGAACAAAAGAAGATCATATTTTTATGTTATCAATGCGATGAAAACGATCTAGGATTATGGGCTATCTAACATTCCTATTGTATTCTTCAATTGAATTGACTAACTAATTCATCTAGTTCATCGGTTGATAGGGTTGATATTGCTCGTAAGAATCTGTCGAGTTCTTACTCGCTTATTCAAGCTAGCGTAATGCCAATATGTCTATAGAATTAGAACTAACAAGAACGCATTCATAATTCATGTACATCAACCAAGAAAGGCAATTAGGTATATGTTTATCCTAACCACGAATCCGTTCCCCGATGCTCAGGGTCAAGAACTTGCTCTACTCACTCTTATGTGCAATCTGGAATTCTCACTTTCGAATTTAACCCTAGATTCGTAGATAGTATAAATTGCTGATCAAGAAATTAAATAATTAAGCGCAAGATTAAATAAATAAACCAACATGATAAATCAAGAAAGCAAAATCAATATATGAATAACAATAGTCATGAAAGAACCACAACCCTAGAACGTGAAGTTTAGTTCCACATAGACATGGTAGCTAAACAACAAATCATACAAAGAAACATAAAAATTACTAAGTTTGGTGGAAGAAAAGATGAAACTCGGCCTCCACGGCAGATCTGAGCTCTCCCTTGGTCAAAAGTTCCTCTCAAAAATGTTCTCCCCTTAAAAATAGGTTTAAAACCCCTTTTATACAAGTTGGGGTCGTGTAGGACCGAAATAACCTTGTCCCCGGGCGAAATAGGAGAAATCTCGCAATGTAGGGTCCATGCCAGAAACCAGTATGTTTTCCGCACCAATTCTTTGTTTGCTGCCAGGTATGTTTTCTTTTCCTTCTTTCCTTCTTTGCTTGCAATGTATTTCCTTTGATTTTTTGTCTTTCATTTGGGGNGGGGGGGGGGGGGCGAACACCAAAGGGTTTCCACCTTTTTTCTCCTTTTTTTATTCGTTTAGTTTTCTTGTTTTTTTCTTCCGCGTTTTATTCAACTTTGCTCCAAATCTCTTCATCTACATATTGGTTTATTCCTACATAGTTAAAATATAATATTAAGCACAAAATAATATAATTAATACTCAAAAGACGATTAAAAGTACTAGAATGTGAGGCAATAATGGTTAAATATATGAATTATTTGGCCGAACATCACCACCCCACACTTAAACATTGCTCATCCTTGAGTCAACCAACAATTCACACTATTCTTGAGCAGTTTATATTTACACATTTGAAGTACACTACACCAATGACCATGGTTGATAGCAACAATTAAAATATAGCATATGCAATCACTTACACTTCCCTTTACTCATGTCATAATTCAAAAATATTCAGAACAAATATAACATACTCATAACAATCATAGCCTCAAAAACCAACTCAATGTCACAATGCACTCATGGCTTGAACACCCAACATCATAGAAAAGTCTAATAACGTTACATATCCTTCATGAAACCATGTGCCCTCAAAACAAAAGCAAAGAGAGTAAGCTGAATCCACAAATCCGAATCTCATGATCAAATATAGTTTAAGGACTCACTTGTATATAAAAGAAATTTCTCACTCTCACAAAGAAGTCACATGCATGCAATTGGTACCATATGCTTGCCTTTCATGTAAATCTCTACTAATGTAGGATCGCTCGATCTAAAATCAATTATGACTTTTCATGGTTGTAATGTGGGCTAAGGGACGTGTAGAATATATTTAAGTAATAGTGACTCACCCTCCTAAGCACTTTAACACATCACAAAATTACTTTAAGCTCATTTTCTTCAGCAACACTTCAATTTCACAAACAATATCACCCCCAAAAATGTTTCCTTCTTCTTTAAGCACTACTTTAATTCACACCCACTAGCAAGAACAAGACAATAATTTATTCATCCATATTTTTCCTTCTTTTTTCCAGATTTTCTCTTTTTTTTTCTTTTTCCATTTCCGCCAGTGGTGTATTATTTGACAAAATAAGTACACCCTTCTTTCTTTCATTAGTTCCACTCAAAAGTCACCCCACACTTAGTCCCTTCTTACTTCGTTTAACACTTATTTTACAATTAAAGTGTTTTAAAAGGTAATAGGATCAAAACAATGTCAATTAAGAAGAACAAAAGGGTATAGGTTGGTAATGTGGGTGCCAAACAGAAGTCTATAGGCTCAAAAGGGGTAACTATGGATAAATTTATTTATGGTAACCAATAAGCTCAAAATGATAAAAGAAAGCCTAGAATCATTTTTCAAATCGAGCATCACCTAAAATTTCGCTTCAACTCACATACCGGGCAAGTTCAAGACACAAGTACAATACATAGACTACACAAGAACATTACCACACATGGCACATGTGTATACGGTCGAAATCGGGCATGCCTGATTTCGTAGGAACGAGGAGCTGCCTCGAGAGTTAGCTCGTAATAGACCAGGCTCGAGCCCAATGGCAGAGTATGGAGCATGAAGATCGAAGTGCTCACTGAAGATCAAGACTGAGCATGACCGAATTCAAGTAAGGCATAATAACGGAATGTTGAGATATTAGCAACCGACTGAAGATCTCGGCGAAAATACCCGAATAGATCGAATCAAGCGGTTATTGACGCCAATCATGGGATTTGTTTCCGTTATTAGAATTGTACCTTATTTAGGATTCCTCTACTATATAAAGAGGGACCCTATTCATTTGTAAAGGGGGGATTCACTGATAAACATATACAAAAATGCTTCTCTCTGTTTCACATATTATCCATTACTATTCATCATTGTTTATATTCTGTTCTTTATTGTTCTTCCTACCCAACCTCGAGACCATCTCGAATTGAGGTCGAAAGCACTGCTAGAACACTGGTTTGATTTATTTTACTATTCAGATTATCTGTTCAATTCCTTGTTTATCAATTGGTATTGGATTAAATCAAGTATCCTTAAAACCACTAAATAAGTTTAATTGTTACTCGAATTTTAGGGTAAACAGTTTGGCGTCCACCGTGGGGCTAAGGATAATAGTGATTTTGCAGTACTGATTCTGGTGAAACACACTATTTTAAACTTGTTCTTATCAAGTATCTTTGCTTTTAGGTTAAAACATGTCAAACTCACAAAACGCATCCACACACGGTGATAATGGCCTCGGTTTCCATGTTGAAAATGAAAATGTGACTGATCTAGGAATCGAAGTGCCACAGGCTAATCACGGGGGAGCACCGGTTGCCAACCCCATCGATGTTAGTTCGTACGTTGCTCTAAATGCGGACCTAGGAACAAATCTCGATGGGAGTGTACGCAGAGAAGGCCGATCTAGTGGCCAAGGAACATAGGGCAGAGGAGACGAGGGAGTCAGTCTCCAAGTAATATTCGAGATGTTTCAGGCTCAGCAAGCCGCTGTTGCTCAGTTACAAAATCAGCATAGAGCTCTGAATAGGGTCGAGTCGGAAATTACTCGCCGTACCGAGCCAGTACCAGAGAGGTCGAATGGTAACAAATCGGGGATTGATCCTGTGATAATTAAAATGCTAGAGAAGCTCATCAAAAGAATTGAATCAGGGGAGAAGAGAATCGAAGCCAACTATAAAAAAGTGGAGACATACAACTCTAGAGTTGATCAGATACCGGGGACACCGCCAATCTTGAAAGGGATGGATTCAAAGAAGTTTGTACAAAAACCTTTTCCTCCAAGTACGGCTCTGAAGCCTATTCCAAAGAAGTTTTGTATGCCAGACATACCCAAATATAATGGTACCACCGATCCAAATGAGCATGTTACTTCATATACATGGGACATCAATGGTAACGATTTAGAGGATGATGAAATCGAATCTGTGCTGTTGAAAAAATTCTGAGAGACCCTTTCGAAGGGAGCAATGATTTGGTATCACAACCTGCCACCAAATTCCATCGACTCATTTGCCATGTTAGTAGATTCTTTCGTAAAGGCACATGTCGAGGCCATAAAAGTCGCAACGAGGAAATCGAACCTTTTCAATGTAAGACAAAGGGATAATGAAATATTGAGGGAGTTCATGTCCCGATTTCAAATGGAACGCATGGAGTTGCCACTGGTCACAGATGATTGGGCCGTTCAAGCTTTCACCCAAGGGTTGAACGAGCGCAGTTCGATAGCATCATGATAGTTGAAACAAAATTTGATCGAATATCCAGCTGTAACTTGGGAAGATGTGCACAATCGATACAAATCGAAGATCAGGGCCGAGGACGATCAATTGGGAACCCCTTCCGGTTCAGCACATCCAAACAGGTCGGCAGTTAAAAACCAGAGGGGCGTTGACAGGGAGCCAAAGTCGAACAGAGACCGATATGAACCATATACCGCAAATTGAAGGAACAATAAGGATAATGGTTCAGGATGCAACTCTGGCCGGAACGATCGGAGAAGTGATCGAGGACAGAATTTTCGGGGACTTATGAGCAAGAGTGGTTTTGACAAGTAAGTTGATCCCACAGAAGCACCTCGGTTATCGGAATATAACTTTAGCATTGCTGCATTAGGCATTGTATTGGCAATCGGAAGGATCAAAGATACTAGGTGGCCCAGACCCATACAAACTGATCCTTTTCAAAGAAACCCAAATTTGATATGCAAGTATCATGGCATGCATAGTCACAAAACCGAGGATTGCAAGAAATTAAGGGAGGAGGTAGTCTGTCTATTCAATGAGGGCCACCTTCGAGAGTTCCTCAATGATCGAGCTAAGAATCATTTCAGAGAAAGAGATGTCAACGGGAAAAATGAACAAGAGGAACCCCAACATGTCATTCATATGATCGTCGGTTGGGTCGACATTCTATAGGGACCCGTATTCAAACGCACTAAGGTATCAATCACTAGGGAAAAATGAACCCGAGATTATATGCCCGGAAGCACTTTATCAGTCAACGATGAAGAAGCAGAAGGCGTTTCTCAGCCCCACAACGACGCTCTGGTAATTTCTATCTTATTAAATAAAGTTCAAGTAAGCGTGTTTTAGTGGATCCAGGTAGCTTGACAAATATCATCCGATCGAGGGTCGTGGAGTAGCTCGGCCTACAAAATCAAATAGTGCCCGCAGCTCGGGTCCTAAACGGCTTCAATATCGCCAATGAAACAACTAAATGGGAGATTATTCTACCGGTGAACGTGGCTGGAACCATTCAAGATACTAAGTTCCACGTGATCGAGGGCGACATGAGGTACAATGCGCTGCTTGGAAGGCCTTGGATCCACAATATGAGAGCAGTCCCTTCGACTCATCACCAAATGATAAAATTTCCGACATTAGAAGATGTAAAAATATTATACGGGGAGCAGTATGCTGCAAAGGAAATGTTTTTGGTCGATGAGGTAACATCGATATCGACATTATCAACCTCGGAAAGGTCGAGCATCAAAGAAAAATAGGAAGTCAAATAGCAATCACATCCACCAAACTCGACCGAATCAGGGAAGCGGGAGATAAAAGAAGAAGAGGAAGAATTTCTGACCCCTCAAACTTTTGTTGTTCCCGAAGATACTGACGCCACCAAATCAATGGTCGAAGAGCTGGAGCATGTTATATTGATCGAGTACGTGCCCGAGCGAAAGGTATACCTGGGGATGGGATTAACCCCGAACTCAGGAAAAAACTTATTCAATTTCTTATTGATAACATAGATTGTTTTGCTTGGTCCCATTTAGACATGACAGGGATTCCACCGGAGGTAATGACACATCGGCTAAGCCTGGACCCTAGATTCAAACTGTGAAGTAAAAGAGAAGACCCTAGTTCGAAGTAAAGCACGCATTCATAAAGGATGAGGTAACTAAACTTCTCAAAATAGGATCTATTTGGGAGGTAAAATATCCCGAATGGTTAGCCAATGTAGTTGTAGTCCCTAAAAAAGAGGATAAACTTAGAATGTATGTAGATTATAAGGATTTAAAAAAGGTGTGCCACAAAGATTATTTTTCACTGCCTAACATCGATCGCATGATCGATGCCACAACCGTCCACGAGATCCTTACTTTTCTCGATTCCCATTCCGGGTACAATCAAATCCAAATGAACCCGGAAGACCAAGAAAAGACTTCATTTATCACCAAGTATGGAACATATTTTTATAATGTAATGCCCTTCGGGCTAAAAAAATGAAGGAGCTACTTACCAACACCTAATGAATAAAATGTTCGAAAAATAAATAGGTAAATCAATGGAGGTTTATATTGATGACATGATAGTTAAGTCCCTGCGCGCAGAGGACCATTTGGCTCATTTGCAGGAAACGTTCAAGATTTTAAAGAAATACAACATAAAGCTCAACCCCGGGAAATGTGCTTTCGGGGTTGGTTCGGGCAAGTTCCTTGGCTTCATGGTATCGAATCGGGGGATCGAGATCAACCCCGATAAAATCAAGGCCATCGAAGACATCGCCGTCGTGGATAGTGTAAAATTCATACAGAGGCTAACTGGACGGATAGTCACCTTAGGCCGATTTATTTCGAGGTCATCGGATCGAAGCCACAGATTTTTCTCTTTACTCAACAAGAAGAACGATTTCGCCTGGAACCCGGAATGCCAACAGGCATTGGAAGAGTTGAAGCGTTACCTATGAAGCCCACCACTGCTTCACACTCCAAAGGTAGATGAGAAGCTTTACTTTTACTTGGCAATATCGGAAATCTCGGCAAGTGGTGTCCTAGTTCGAGAAGAGAAAGGTACGTAATTTCCCATTTATTATGTAAGTCAAACCTTAGGAGAAGCAGAAACTAGATATCCACACTTAGAAAAATCGGCACTTGCACTGATAAGTGCCTCTAGAAAGTTAAGACCATACTTTCAATGTCACCCAGTATGCATATTAACCAGTTACCCACTTCGTAATATTTTGCACAAGCCCGAACTGTCGGGCCGATTGGCCAAATGGGCCGTCGAACTTGTAAGTCCCCGTAAACTTTTGCAAGATAAAATTTTGAACAGTGCATCAAAAAGTAAAAGAAAATATTTGGCAGAATTACGCATTTCTGTGGTCCATTATGCGATCACAGAATCACTCTGCGAACCGCATAATGGCGACATAGTGAGGTAGTTATTGGGCCAGTTTGGATGAGATTTTGCAGTCGACTATGTGACCACATAAATATTCTGCGGTTCATTATGCAACCGCAGAACATGTCTACGGGCCGCATAGTGACCGCAGACATGGACAATTTGTTTTGGCTATTTGGTCACCGATTATGCAACCGATATACGGTCCGCATATAGGTTATGCGATCGCAGACCTTGTTTCGGAGCTTCATTTTTGGGGTTTTAAACCCGACCCTACTTCGTTAAAACACACCCCATGGACCATTGTGAGCATATTTTTTGATATTTCTAGAGTGAGAGAGAGGGTCCTAGAGGGAGAAGTGATCTTCATCAAATTGTTCTTCAATTCTCACTTAAATCTTGAAGATTATCTAGAGAGGCATCTAGGTCTTATTCTTAAGAGGTAAGAATCTATCACCCAAACTCTTAATTTCAAAATATAACTAGAATGGGCCATTAGTAAGGCAATTCATGGGGATGGGAGTGCTTACCTTGCATGCATGTATCCTTGTAGTCTGTGGGAAGATTGTGAGCTAATAATGGTAGAGAGTGGGTTTGGGAAATGATGGAATCTTCCACAAAAGAGCCTTAAAGCATTTATGCACACCTAGTGTTTGATAGTATGCTCAAATGAGCTAAAACCATGTTCATCTTCCTAATATATGGTTCAATTTTGTTATATTGGTTAAATAGATTGAAGTTGCTAATATTCCGGAACATCTTAGAGTTTTAAGAAGCTCAATTGAGGTATGTTGGCTAAACCCCCTTCTCTTTAGAATCGAACCCCACGATGTTCATGTAAGTGGAGTAAGCTCTTGATCATTATAGAATTGGCAATTTTTTATGTGTTTGTGTTGAAGGATGTAAGTTCAATATTTATTCTAAAGGCTTCATCATGTTATCTTGTTATTGAGTATGTGTTCAAAAATATAGAATATGTGTTAGAACTGTTAGGACTTCATGTCAAGATTGAAATAAAGGTTGTTATGCCAAATTGTATGAAAAAACTCTATGTGCCTAAGATTCCCAGATTGCTCATATGTGAATTTAGTGTCTTGAATAGGAAGCCTTATTGTTGTTGATAATGATAATGATATTGAATGTGGAAAAGGGGTCTGGAACTATGAAATACGGCCAAGTGCCAAGAAAAACTTTGTAATCGTAATCACTGGTGCCAATGAATCGAAAGTATATGAAAGAAGCACGATGTGAGATGATTGACTGAAAAAGGTAATGTCTCCAATGAGATGGCCTAGCCGATCGGGCCGAGATCGGACTCCGTGTAAGAACACGGTGGTATTGTGAATGCAATTGTGGTAATGTCTCCAATGAGATGGCCTAGCCGATCGGGCCGTGATCGGATGCCATGCCGCATGCATGGTGGTACTGTGCCGGAAAGTTATAATGAAATTGTGTAATGTCTCCAATGATATGGCCTAGCCGATCGGGCCATGATCGGACGCCATGCCGCACACATGGTAGTACTGTGCTGGAAAGTTATAATGAAATTGTGGTAATGTCTCAGATGAGGCGGTCTAGCCGATCGGGCCGAGATCGGACTCCGTGTAAGAATACAGAGGTATTGTGAATTGTGGAACATCGGTACTAAAGGTCACCCAACCTAATAATATGGAAATTGTCTAGAAAATGTATATGAGCCTTAACTTGTTGTTGTATTATTATTTGAAGCTCTTATTGAATTCTTGATTGTTACTCTTGTATTATTATTCATTCTATTGAGTTGGTGTTTATCTATCCATACTAGTCCTATTCGACGGTACTAACGTCCCTTTTGCCGGGGATGATGCATCTTTAAATGAATGCAGGTGGTTACATAGCAGACAGTGCGGATCTCAGATAGTGTTGCATCCTCTTCTTAGCGGACTCGGTGAGCCCCATTTTATTCCGGGGTCATGTATTGTACCTTTTATTTATGTTATGGTCACTTTTGAGGTATCGCCGGTGCCTTGTTGTCGGCATCATCTTTACTCTCTTTTGTATCCTTAGAGGCTCTGTAGACACTATGTGGGTTGTATCTGAGTGTTGGGAATGTTAAACAAGTCATGTTGTGTATGATCACTTGTTCCACTTGAACTTTAAGAAATGTGTACTTTTGGACTTAAAAGCGCAATGTCTAATGAAATGATTTAGGGTTGTATGAATGAGACTCCTACTGTATAATTAATGAAATCACGTCATCTCTTGATCATGGGTTAATTCAGTAGATAGTATCTAACAGGCTTGCTCGACCGGGTTCACTCGGTTGGGCGCCGGTCGCGCTTCCCAGGGATGGGGCGTGAGAAATGTGGTATCAGAGCATAGGGTTTTAAAGTGTCCTAGGATGTTTTGGAGCCGTGTCTGGTAAAGTCTTTCTTATCGGTGTGTTGTCGACTACATCTATAAGTTGGAGGCTATTTGGACATTTAGGAATAATACCCTTCTTTGATATTCTGGATCGTGCGTTGAAACTAATTGTGTAACTAATCCTCTTCTAACTCGTGCATCCCTTTAACTTTCAGTATATGGCATCTAAGAAGAGAGAAAGAACTATCCAAGGGGCCAACACTGCCTTAGGAGTGGCAGTTGACCCTTTATTTTATGAAGCGGGAGAACACCCGAGGGGTGAGGATAATCCCCCGACTGCTACACTACCTGATTCCACTACACCGGCCCAGGCCACACCAGTTCCTACACCTACTGAAGGTGCGACGGTTCCTTCACCTGGCATTCCGATTCCACCTCCAGTCTTCTGGCTCTAGTATTTATGATGGGGATCTTAGTGGAGCTATTCAGATGCTGACTCAGATAGTGGCTTCTCAGGCCCAAGGGTCGAATGTTGCACCTACATCCTCTAGCCAATAAGGGGATTCTACTAGTTCTAGGGTGAATAAATTTTTGCAGTTAGATCCTCCGGTGTTCACGAGTGCTAATCCTGAGGAGGACTCACAGGACTTCATTGATGAGATGCATAAGACTCTCCGGGTAATGTGCGCTACTGAGACGGAGGGAGTAGAGTTGGTCTCCTACCGCCTGAAAGCGGTGGAATATTTGTGGTTTGACCCATGGGAGGACTCTCGGGAAGAGGGGAGCCCTCCAGCGGGATGGAGTGAGTTTGCTGATGCCTTTATAGACATTTCTTGCCTGCCGAGACTAGGGCAGCCCGTGCCACAGAGTTTAAGAATCTTAAGTAAGGGAGTTGGAGTGTGTGGGAGTATCACATGGAGTTCACATGCCTATCAAGATATGCCATTCTCATGTTGCCTACTATGGAGGCTAGAGTGCGCCGGTTTATGCAGGGCCTTAGCCCCTTGGTTATCAATGAGGTCGCTACAGCTGCCTTGAATTCGGATATGAACTACGGGAAAATGGTAGATTTTGCTCAAGCTACAGAGGACTGCAAATTGAAGAACATGAGGGAGCGAGAGGGTACCAGTAAGGCCTGGTCCGCAGACAACTTTGGGGAGTCATTTGGTGGGGGGAGATCAGCTTTCAGGGGAGGGTCATCAGGGCCAACCCAGTCTCATGCTTAGTCTTCAGCCAGTGCACCACCAGCGGGGCACAGTCAGCAGCAGGGGAGTCGCTTCAGGCCCAATCAGGGCAGTAGAACCCCACCATCAAGGCCGATCAGGAGGGAAATTCCCGCAGCAGCGGAGGCCCCCATGCCCCAGGTGTAGGAAGATGCACTCGGGGATCTGCTACATGGACTTACCTATATGTTATGGGTACGGATTAAGGGGTCATATTCAGAGGGAGTGTCGTTCATCCCGCCAGGGTGCGGGCAGGGGCACAACACAACCATCCAGTTCTGCAGCTACTACATCTTCAGCACCCCCTCCAGCTCGAGACCCTCCGGCACCAGCAGGGCGTGGTGCAGCTATGGGTGGTGCACAGAGTTTAGGAGGACCCAATCGTTTCTATGCTATGAGTGGTCACTAGAGTGTAGAGGCTTCTCCAGATGTTGTCACAGGTTTATTGACTGTCTAAAGTCATGATATATATGCTCTTATTGATCCCGGTTCCACCTTATCCTATATTACTCCTTTTGTTGCTATGGAATTTGGGATAGAACTGGAACAGCTTCCTGAGTCGTTCTTTGTATCTACTCCGGTTGGCGATTCTATTGTGGCTGCACGGGTTTATAGGGGTTGTGTTGTCACGGTGCGCGGTCGGGACACCCTGGCTGATCTCATTGAATTGGGGATGGTTGATTTTGATGTAATTATGGGAATAGATTGACTTTATTCATGTTTTGCTAAGCTCGACTGCCGAACTAGAACTGTGAAGTTTGAATTTCCATATGAGCCAGTTGTTGAGTGGAAGGGGGATAATGTGGTGCCAAAGGGTAGGTTTATTTCTTACCTTAAGGCCACAAGGATGATCAACAAGGGATGTATTTATCACTTGGTCCGGGTTACAGACACCGATGCTGAGGCACCTACACTTGAGTCAGTGCCAGTTGTGAAAGAATTTTTGGAGGTCTTTCCTGATGAGATCCCTAGGATTCCGCTAGATAGGGATATTGATTTTGGGATTGATGTGATTCCAGGCACGCATCCTATATCTATTCCGCCCTCCAGAATGGCACCAGCAGAATTGAAGGAACTAAAGGAATAGTTAAAGGATTTCATTCGACAGAGTGTGTCACCATGGGGAGCACCGGTTCTCTTCGTGAGGAAGAAAGATGGATCACTAAGGATTGCATTGACTATCGGCAGCTCAACAAAGTCACAATCAAAAACAAATACCCACTACCAAGCATAGATGATTTGTTTGATCAGTTACACGGTGCTAAATACTTCTCCAAAATTGATTTATGATCCGGGTATCACCAATTGATGATCAGGGAGCAGGATATACCGAAAACAGCTTTTAGAACCCAGTATGGGCATTTTGAATTTCTAGTGATGTCTTTTGGGCTAACAAATGCCTCGGCAGCTTTTATGAATCTTATGAATCGGGTTTTGAAGCCTTTCCTTGATTCCTTTGTGATCGTGTTCACTAACGATATCCTTGTGTATTCACGAAGTCGGGAGGACCATGCCGATCATCTCAGGGCAGTGTTACAGACTATTCATCAGCAACAATTGTATGCGAAATTTTTAAATTGTGAATTTTGGTTCGAATCTGTCACATTCTTGGGTCATGTTGTCTCTAGAGAAGGAATCAAGGTTGATCCTCAAAAGATTTCAGCAGTAAAGAATTGGTCTAGACCTACAATACCCACCGAGATTCATAGTTTTTTGTGCTTAGTAGGGTATTATAGGGAGTTTGTGGAGGGTTTCTCTACTCTTGCCTCTCCGTTGACTAAATTGACTCAGAAAGCAGTTAAGTTCCAACGGTCCTATGCTTGTGAAAGGAGCTTCCAGGAGTTGAAATCGAGATTGACTACAACGCCGGTGTTGACCTTACTAGAGGGTACAAATGAATTTATGGTATATTGTGATGCTTCAAGAATTGGGCCTAGGTGTGTGTTAATGCAACACGGCAAAGTTATAGCATATGCTTCTAGGCAACTCAAGAATCATGAAAAGAATTATCCAACACATGACATAGAATTTGCGATGGTGGTTTTGCATTAAAAATTTGGCGTCACTATTTATATGGGGTCCATGTGGATGTATTCATGGACCACAAGAGTCTTCAATATATTTTCAAACAAAAGGATGAATCTGAGGCAGAGAAGATGGCTTGAGTTACTCAAGGATTATGACCTCGATATTCTATATCACCCGGGGAAAGCCAATATTGTGGCGGATGCTCTTAGCCGGAAATCTATGGGTAATTTAGCACACTTGGAGGTATATCAAAGGCCATTGGCCAAGGAAGTCTATCGATTGGATAGTTTGGGAGTTTGTCTTACGGACTCTAATGAAGGAGGGGTAATTGTGCAAAATAGGATTGAATCATCGATTGTTGTGGAAGTCAAAGAGAAGCAATACAATGATCCATTTTTGCTGCAATTGAAGGAGGGGATTCAAAAACATAAGACTACAGCTTTTGATCTTGGCATGGATGATGGTACACTAAGGTACCAAGGGCGACTATGTGTAGATGGTCTCCATGAAAGAATTATGATCAAATCTCACGCTTCTAGGTATTCCGTGCATCCAGGTTCTACAAAGATGTATCACTACCTCAAGGAAGTCTATTGGTGGAATGACATGAAAATGAATGTGGCGGACTTTGTGGCAAGGTGTTCGAACTATCAACAAGTGAAGGCCGAACATCAACGGCCCGGTGGGTTGGCACAAAACATAGAAATTCCAATGTGTAAGTCGGAGATGATTAATATGGATTTTGTGGTAGGATTACCACGCACTCCGCACAAGTTTGACTCAATTTGGGTGATCGTGGACCGACTCATGAAATCAGCACACTTCTTGCCAGTTAAATCTACCGACACACCGGAACAGTATGCTCAGTTGTATATCAACAAAATAGTCATGCTACATGGCACTCCAGTTTCTATCATTTCCGATCGAGGGGCTCAGTTCAGGGCCAAGTTTGGGAGAATATTTCAGCAAGGTTTGGGTACTCAGGTGAATCTTAGTACAACTTTCAATCTATAGACCGACGGGCAAGCATAGCGGACTATTCAGACGCTCTCGGACATGTTGCGTGCTTGTGTTCTTGATTTTAAGGTTAACTGGGATGATCATTTGCCACTTATAGAGTACGCTTATAACAACAGCTTCCATACAAGTATCCAGATGGCACCATTTGAGGCATTATATAGTAGGAGGTGTAGATCACCCATTGGGTGGTTCGAGATTGGGGAAGAAGAGTTGATAGGGTCAGACCTTGTACATCAGGCTATGGAATAAGTTAAGATCATAAAGGAGCAGTTAAAAACTGCTCAGAGTCGTCAGAAATCCTATTCGGATGTTCGTCGCAGAGACTTGGAGATCAAAGAAGATGATTGGGTATTCTTGAAGGTTTCCCCCATAAAGGGTATTATGCGTTTTGGGAAAAAGGGGAAATTGAGTCTGAGGTATATTGGGTCGTACAAAATCATTCAGAGAATTGGTGAGGTAGTGTACAAGCTTGAGCTACCACCTGAGATGTCATTAGTATACCCAGTATTCCATGTGTCTATGTTGAAAAATGTAGTTGGAGATCCATCAGCTATTATGCCGTTTGAGACCATTGAGGTTAATGACGAATTGCCATATGAAGAGATTCCAGTTGCCATTCTTGATAGGCAAGTCCGAAAGTTGAGGAATAAAGAACTTGCCTCCGTGAAAGTGTTATGGCGAAACCAGCAGGTTGAAGAGGCCACGTGGGAGGCCGAGGAAGAGATAAATAAGAAGTATCCTCACTTGTTTGAATAGTTGTGTAATCCTTTCTTTTATGAAGCTGTCGCCTAAGAATTTTGTACACTTGTTCAGTTAATGTAAAGATGCTCCTTTTGATTATATGTTGTTAACATGAGGCCACGGTTGGTATGGTTATGAGTTATGCTATGTCGTTGGGTTCTATACATGTTTGTAAGATGTGTTTCTGGGGCTCTCTGACAAGTGGATAGGCCTAGTTACAAACGAAACTCTGGCGAAAATTTTGAAAATTTAGGGAGTTAACCGAAAACTGAGTTGCATAAGATGCTAATAACATATTTTTACTCTCATTCGAGGATGAATGATCCTAAGTGGAGGAGAATGTAATGCCCCGTAAAATTTTGCAAGATAAATGAAAATGTTTGGCAGAATTATGAGTTTCTACGGTCCATTATGCGATCGCAGAATCACTCTGCGGACCGCATAATGGTCGCAGAGTGACTCAATTATTGGGCCAGTTTGGATGCGATTTTGCGGTCGACTATGCAACCGCAGAACAGGTCTGCGGGCCGCATGGTGACCGCAGACACAGATAGTTTTTTTGGCTGTTTGGTCACCGATTATGCTATCCGCATATCGGTTATGCAATCGCAAACCTTGTTCTGTAGTTTTTGGGGTTTTAAACCCGACCCTATTTCGTTAAAATACACCCCATGGACCATTTTGAGCATATTTTCTGATATTTCTAGAGTGGGAGAGAGGGTCCTAGAGAGAGAAGTGATCTTCATCAAATTGTTCTTCAATTCTCACTTAAATCTTGAAGATTATCAAGAGAGGCACCTAGGTCTTCTTCCTACTAGGTAAGAATCTATCACCCAAACTCTTAATTTCAAAATGTAACTAGAATGATCCATTAGTAAGGCAATTCATGGGGATGGGAGTGCTTACCTTGCATGCATGTATCCTTATAGTATGTGGGAAGATTGTGAGCTAATAATGGTAGATAGGGGGTTGGAAATGATGGAATCTTCCACAAAAGAGCCTTAAAACATTGATGCATATCTAGTGTTTGATAGTATGCTCAAATGAGCTAAAACCATATTCATCTTCCTAATGTTTTGTTATATTGCTTAAATAGATTGAGGTTGCTAATATTCCAGAACATCTTAGAGTTTTAAGAATCTTAATTGAGGTATGTTAGCTAAACCCCCGTCTCCTTAGAATCGAACCCCACGGTGTTTAGGTAATTGGAGTAAGCCCTTGATCATTATAGAATTGGCAATTTTTTATGTGTTTGTGTTGAAGGATGTAAGTTCAATATTTATTCTAAAGGCTTAAACATGTTATCTTGTTATTGAGTATGTGTTCAAAAATATGAAATATGTGTTAGAACTGTTAAGACTTCATGTCATGATTTACATAAAGGTTGTTATGCCAAATTGTATGAAAAGCCTCTATGTGCCTAAGATTCCCAGATTGCTCATATGTGAATTTAGTGTCTTGAATGGGAAGCCTTATTGTTGTTGATAATGATAATGATATTGAATGTGGAAAAGGGGTCTGGAACTATGAAATACGGCCAAGTGCCAAGAAAGACTTTGTAATCATAATCACTAGTGCCAATGAATCGAAAGTATATGAGATGATTGACTGAAAAAGGTAATGTCTCCAACGAGATGGCCTAGCCGATCGGGCCGAGTTCAGACTCCATGTAAGAACACGGTGGTATTGTAAATGAAATTGTCATAATGTCTCCAATGAGATGGCCTAGCCGATCGGGTCGTGATCGGATACCACGCCGCATGCATGGTGGTACAGTGCTGGAAAGTAATAATGAAATTGTGTAATGTCTCCAATAATATGGCCTAACCGATCGGGCCGTGATCAGACGCCATGCCGCACACATGGTGGTACTGTGCTAGAAAGTTATAATGAAATTTTGGTAATGTCTCAGATGAGGCGGTCTAGCCGATCGGGCCGAGATCGGACTCCGTGTAAGAATACAGAGGTATTGTGAATTGTGGAACATCGGTACTAAAGGTCACCCAACCTAATAATATGGAAATTGTCTTGAAAATGTATATGAGCCTTAACTTGTTGTTGTATTATTATTTGAAGCCCTTATTGAATTCTTGATTGTTACTCTTGTATTATTATTCATTCTATTGAGTTGGTGTTTATCTATGCATACTAGTGCTATTCGACGGTACTAACATCCCTTTTGCCAGGGGCGCTGCATCTTTAAATGGATGCAGGTGGTTACATAGCAGATAGTGCGGATCTCAGATAGTGCTGCATCCTCTTCTCAGCGGACTCGGTGTAGGCCCATTTCATTCCGGGGTCATGTATTGTACCGTTTATTTATATTATGATCACTTTTGAGGTATCACCGGGGCCTTGTTTGTCGGCACCATATTTACTCTCTTTTGTATCCTTAGAGACTCTGTAGACACTATGTGGATTGTATGTGAGTGTTAAGAATGTTAAACAAGTCATCTTGTATTTGATCACTTGTTCCACTTGAACTTTAAGAAATGTGTACTTTTGAACTTAAAATTGCAATGTCTAATGAAATGATTTAGGGTTGTATGAATGAGACTTCTATTGTATAATTAATGAAATCACGTCCTCTCTTGATCATGGATTAATTGGGTAAAAAGTATCTAACAGGCTTGCTCGGTCGGGTTCACTCGGTTGGCGTCGGTCGCGCTTCTCGAGGATGGGACGTGACAGAACTCAATGGGTACGACATCAAATATCAACCCTGGACAGCCATCAAATCTCAAATTTTAGCGCACTTCATGGGCGATTTCACGCCAACCCTCGTAACTGAAGTTGAAAAGGGACTCTTGTTAAAATCGAGTACATCATCGAGGGTATGGACCCTTTTCACAGACGGTTATTCAAATGTGAAGGTGTTCGGGCTAGGCATCGTTTTGAAGCCGCCCACGGGTAGCACTATTAGGCAATCTATCGAAACTTCTAGGTTGACTAACAATGAGTCCGAGTACGAGGCCATGATTGCAGGTTTCGAGCAAGCTAAAAGCTTGGGGGCAGAAGTCATTGAAGCCAAATGTGACCCTTTACTGGTAGTGAACTAAGTAAAACAAACCTTCGAAGTTCGAGAGGATATAATGCAAAGGTATTTGGACAAGCTGCAGGTAACTTTGCACCATTTCAAGGAATGGACTTTACAACATGTACCTCGAGAACAAAACAGTGAGGCCAATGCACTTGCAAACTTGGGGTCATCGGTCGAGGAATATGAGATCAGCTCGGGACTGTCGTTCAACTATCGAGATCTGTGATCGAGGAAGGTTATGCCGAGATAAACTCTACAAGCTTAACCTGCGATTGGAGGAATAAATATATTGAATACTTGAAGAGTGGAAAGCTCCCATCGGACCCTAAAAAGTCGAGAACACTACGAACCAAAGCTGCTCGATTCACATTGGCTGAAGATGGAACATTATACAGAAGAACATTCGATGGACCATTGGCAGTATGCTTAGGACCAGGAGGCACTGGTTATGTTTTACGAGAGGTCCATGAAGGCACTTGTGGGAACCACTCCGGCGCCGAATCACTGATTCACAAAATCATTAGAGCAGGATACTACTGGGATAACATGGAAAAAGATACTAAGGAGTTTGTTCGAAAATGTGATAAATGTGAAAGGTTTGCACCGATGATCAATCAGCTCGGAGAAAACCTTCATTCAGTATTATCCTCATGGCCATACATGAAATGGGGGATGGATATCGCCGGCCCTCTTCCATCGACCCCAGGTAAAGCTAAGTTCATTTTATTTATGACTGACTACTTCTCTAAATGGGTTGAAGCACAGGCATTCGAGAAAGTGAGAGAGAAAGAGGTTATAGACTTCATATGGGATCACATCGTGTGTCGATTGGGGATACCCGCAGAAATAGTATGCGACAATGGTAAACAATTTATCGGCAGTAAAGGGACGAAATTTCTCGAAGACCATAAAATAAAAAGGATATTGTCAACATCGTATCATGATAGTGGGAATGGACAAGCCGAGTTGACGAACAAGACTATCATCCAAAACCTGAAGAAAAGGTTGAATGAAGCTAAAGGGAAGTGGAGAGAAATTCTACCCGAAGTCCTTTGGGCATATCGAACAACATCAAAGTCCAGACAGGGGCAACTCCATTTTACTTAGTATATGGCTCTGAAGCTTTGATTCCAGTCAAAGTCGAAGAACCCAGCGCCAGGTTTCGACATGCAACGGAGGAATCGAACTACGAGGCTATGAATACTAGCCTCGAATTATTAGATGAAAAACGAGAAGCGGCACTTGTTCGAATGGCTACAAAAAAGCAACAAATTGAAAGGTACTACAATAAAAGAACCAACCTTCGCCACTTCGGGGTCGGGGACTTAGTCCTAAGGAAGGTCACCATCAACACTCGAGATCCTAATGAAGGGAAGCTCATCCCTAATTGGGAAGGACCATATAAAGTCCTCGATATAGTCGAAAAAGGGTCTTATAAACTCGAAACGATGGACGGCGAACCACTGCCAAGCAACTGGAACATATCACTTCTTAAACTATATTATTGTTAAGGTATGACTTTCTTCTTTCTTTCGTTTATATATATTTGATGCTAACTCATTGCAGGAGTTCGACCAAAGACATCGAGACCTCGGGTTTTAAAGTATACGTTGCACGTTTTTTCCTTTAGATCGGTTTTTATCCCAAATGGGTTTTTCCGGCAAGGTTTTTAACGAGGCAACAATTATGTGCTACCTGAGGACAATTCAACAGTATCCAAGGCTTCTTTGCAATCAACCTCGAATACTGGAGGGCATTACCCTCGGATGTTGTGTTCTCAAGAATAGTACTTAATGTCAAAGCGCCTCGATAGGGAAGTTTTGTAATGAGCCAAATGGTCAAGTGAACCGTGTCCATATAAATTAGTCGAGCCCCGATGGAAAAACATGTGCGCATGTATAAACTATTCAAAGAAGCATTCTCTCTTCATTTAAACATTTTGTGTCTCGAAGAAAATCCTCTACTATACAAACCTCATGCTTATGATATTGTGAGAAATGGCTCAAGAGCCAAAGTGCAAATTTACACTCGGGGACTACCATCGATGATAGGCATATTCGAGTTATTTATACTCAAATTCATAAGACCTCAAAGAGGCACCCCTCGATCTATAGGCCAAGGCCACCATTCTCGGGGACTCACATTTCAAACAAGTTCGAAATGTTATTTGAAAATAAGCCCAAGAAGCATACCCGAAGGCTACCGCCAAACTAAAGGCTATGGCCTAAATAATGCGGCTCGGAGACGTCCGAATTTTACAATAACGATAGGCCTTCAAATTCTCTGAAAAAACGGTTAAAAAAGGCTACCCTCGGCAAATAATCAAAAGGGCTTCGATAAAATCAACCCTCGAAAAAACTTAAGAGGTATCAAATTATCTTTAACACAAACGTGCTAAGGCACAAAAAGCAAAAGGGTTTCAACCGACATCGGACCCTCAAAAAACCCCAATGGGTAAAAAATACATGCTAAGCCATAAAGAAAATTTTTACTAAGTCTTTTAAGCCGAAAGGGGGAAATAATAGCCGTATTTTAGAGGCCATATGGTCCCAACCTAAAGGGGCCTAAGGACCAATACATTTAGAGTTCGAGACTTTGTTCTCACTCAACTCAGACCTAAGAGTTCCACTATTCCTAGTTCAAATAAAGTTGACTTGAATTTAGCTCAAGGATCTGCCATAAAACCCTAAGGGGTATGTTACTATAAGTTCGAAAATTACACATTATTTGATAAAACACCTAAGGGTTTGTTCTATTCTAAGTTCGAAACATACTTGAACTTAGTTATAAAAACAGTGCAGTCATGGCATCGATCAAACCATCCGAAATCTCGAACATATTATTGAGCTCGGGGACTCGCCCTTACGTGTCTAAAAAACCTGAGGGTTTGTTCTAAGTTCGAATTAGTGTTCACTTGATTACAGAGGGTGCAACAACAAAATTTTCACAAGGAAAAAGCACAAAACACATTTTAACGTAAAACTGAGAAGACATTCAAAAGATGTTTTTCTATTATATATTGGTAAAAAAAGGTTATGTACAAGAGACCGATCAAGGTCTTACAAAAAGAGAAACTAAGTCCTAACTACGGCCAGTTTCAACCTCTTCTCCGGGAGAAACTTCTCCTTCAGGCCCCTTATTGGATCCGCCCCGACTACCTTCTTCATCATCATCTTCGTCATCGAAGGAGGCAAGCTGCCTGGCTTCAGCTTCAAGCACCTTGGCTCAGGCTATCTCCTCGAAAAGGTCAAAACCTCGAGTATGGATTTCTTTGAGGGTTTCCCTCCAGGATTGGAACTTTGCCGAGTCAATGATCCATTGCTCTCGGTTAGAAGCCTCCCTTAGCTACATTTGAGCAGCCTCAGCATCGACCCAGTACATGGCAATGGACTTGTCTGTCATGACCTTTGTCTTCTCGATCTCCACCTTGGCCTCAGCAAGCCCAGTTTCAAGATCCTCGATCCTATTAGCTTAGGCCAAACATTTTTCTTTTATGCCCCGAAGTTGAACCTCGGCCGATAAAAGTTTGGCTAAGGTAGTTTCTTTTTTCCGCAACCAAGCGGTCAATATTCTCCTTCCACCGATCACAATCATCCTTGACCTGATCGACTTCTCCCCGAAGCTACTCGATCCTTTCAACCTTTTGCTGCAACTGAGATAATAAAGTATTAGTGCACCGACCCGCATATTTTCCGCCCAAATTTGTCGCCTAAAAGGCTGCCAAACGAGCTAAACTTGGCTGGCAAAGACCAGAAGGTCTTTGCACATGGAGGCAACAATCTAACAGGCTGTCCGGACCCTCGTAGGGGCCACATTCTGCCATCAAAAGTTACATGCAGCACAACTAGGTAGGACCACAGTCTGCCAGGACAATCATGGAAGCAACTTGCTGCCAGCAAAGGCACGTGCTGCACAGTTGGGTAGGGCCATATCCTGTCTGGGTGAACATGGGAACAACTATCTGCCAGCAAGAACTGGGGCACAACAGCTGGATAAGTCAATTGTCACATGGGCTGCCAACACCTTCCTGGAAATTACTTGATGCCAGCACAAAGCAGTGCACCACAGCTGGACGGGTCCACAACCAGCCTAGCTGCCTGTGGACATTTTTCTGTATATATACACATGTATAAGCCTTGTTAGAGGGCAGATCTTTTTACTTGTATTTCCTTCTTTTGTATATAAAGTAAACCCCGAAAATTAGCCTTGGCCTCCCATCTTTGTGTGTCTTTCATTTAGTTATCCCTCCAACCTTTGAGTTTGTGTGATTGATTTGGTCCAAAGCATGATTTTGTGCTTGTTTATTGGGACAGACTGAAGCAAGAGTAGTAGTCAGGCTATCTTGTTGTCCTCACGGGTTACCAAACAAATGACCATGTGTCAACTGGTATCAGAGCATGGTTAATCGACCATGGAAACTGATTGAGATAACGTTAATTTAGACAATATTTGTGGAAGAGACTAGTCACCAACAAAACGGCAAAAACCAAAGAAGAGAGGAATGAGCAAAGTGAGAGATCCTGCCATAGCCTTAACAATTGAGGCGCTAGTTCCTGAGCTACCCCCACAATAGGTTAGCCGTAGTGAAGATTGTGAGGCTTCTGCCTCAAATCTCTTAAGCGTGAGAATGGGTCTCACCGAAGCTACTTTAGATGCTTTAAACCAGAACATAGGAGAAGTTGAACAAAACTTCCACTCGCTTGAGTCTACTACTCTAGATGGACTTGATGAAGTCAAAGAGATGATAGATCAAGCGATCTTTTAGCACAAGGAAGGATTGAAAAACCTTGAGCTTAAGCTGACCGAGGTTGTATCGGCGTTGCACGGGGAAATTGAAGCCCTAAAGCAACAACTGAAAATAGTAGAGTTAGCCGGTGGCACTAGTCATGTGACAGTGCATGAAACCAAGATCGAGGGCCCAAAACAGAAGGAGTTTAGGGGTGAACAACACGCTCAAGAAGTAGAAAACTTCATCTGGAAGATGGAAGACTACTTTGAGCACCTTTTTATCGTTAATGAGGCTGCCAAGATCTGGGCAGCGATGATGTATCTTGCCGATACCGCCATGCTATGGTGGAGAAGGAAGAAACCCGACATGAAGAATGGAATTTGCTCCATCAAGAGCTGGGAACGGTTCAAGTTCGAACTGAAGCGCCAGTTTTACCCCCAAAACATTGTCAATGAGACACGTAGGAAGTTGAGAGAGGTCAGGCAAACAGCTTCCATAAGCGAGTACGTGAAGGATTTCACTAAACTTATATTGCAGATTTCGAACATGGAAAGTGATGACTTGCTATTCACTTTCATTGATGGCCTTCAAAGCTGGGCTAGACAGGAAGTGCAGCGATGTCAAGTGCAAGACGTCGATGAAGCTATCACGGTGGCTGAGTCCTTAAATGATTATAGGACAGAAGCCACAAAGGAAAGGGATACCAACTTCTGACCGGATGGAGACCGTGGATATCGGGACAAGGGCAAGCAAGTTGCTTCCCCTGACCGCAATTCTAGAGAACAAGGCAACAAGGCGTACTGGCGCGACCGGTACAACCAAAGGAAGAAGGAAGCAGGACCCCACAATGGTTGTTACATCTGCAAGGACCCTACTCATTGCTACAAGAATTGTCCTTCTTTGAAGAAACTCGATGCCATAATTGCAGTCGAGCGGAGGCTAACAGAGGAAAGGATCCAAGCTGATGAACAAGCTGAAATAGAAGTTGAACAACTGTCGTGCGTAGCTCATCTTGGCAACATGATATTGGGCGCAGTAGTAGCCGAAATTCCTGCCTTAAAGAAAGCCGCCCAAGGGAAGCATGACATTGTCAAACTGGTTCACGCATTAGGAGACGATGTGATTGGCAAGGAGCGCCAATCAAGGGAGCCAGGATCACTGTTTGTGGATGCACGATTGAACGGACAATCAGTATGTATCATGGTTGAAACCGACGCGACACACAACTTTGTGTCCGAAGTAAAGGCTAAGTCACTTGTCCTTGTGCTCAGTCCTAGCAGTTTTGTACTGAAGACGGTAAATGCCAAACCCACCAACGAGAAAGGGATTGCCCGCAATGTGCAGCTCAACTTAGGAGCTTGGCAGGGAAACGTGAATTTCTTTATCGCCTCCTTGGATGTATTTGATCTGGTATTGGGACTGGACTATTGGGATGTAGTGAAGGCATTCATATGCCCATTTCTCAACCAGGTCTACATTTATGACCAAAGGGATCCATGTGTGGTACCGACAGTTCGGGTACCGCAAGTTATTAGTCTGATGTCCGCGATTCAAATCGTAAAAGACTTCAAGGAAGAGGGAGCATCGATTTTGGCAGTCGGGACAGAGACTAAGGAGGTCAAGGTAGATGAAGCCTTGACTCCTTGTGAACAGTGAGCCCTTAGGGACAAGGACTTCATTTCGTGGGCGAAGCCGCCTGCCATGGGTCCGTACATGGCACCTCCAAAGTTGGAGGATTCAAGGAAGCAATCTGAAGAGTTGCTTGGTTCGTGGTATGTCAGTTCGTTAGAGGCAGCTTGTAGAGACAAGGGTGATATGGAACGGAGGCAATGTAGTCGACCAAATGTTTTCACAAGCTCTTCGGTCGTCGGCAAGAAATTCGAGGCCATTATCAACCATCGGGTGATACAAGGAGTAGGTTGGGGCAATTCAAGTGCCCAATTTCTTGTTTGTTGGAAAGAACAACCGCTAGAGGAGGCATCATGGGAAAATTATGAGGCGTTATGGCCGTTCAAAGATCAAGTTCACGATTACTTGAACTGTTATGGCACCGCGGTTGTCGCCATTTCAAATGGGGGAGAGTGCACCGACCCGCATATTTTCCGCCTAAATTTTCTGCCTAAAGGGTTTCCAACTGAGCCAAACTTGGCTGGAAAAAACTAGAAGGTCTTTGCACATGGAGGCAACAATCTAACAGGCTGTCCGGACCCTCCTAGGGGCCACATTCTGCCAGCAAAGTCATATTAGCACAACTGGGCAGGACCACAGTCTGCCAGGACAATCATAGAAGCAACTTGCTACTAGCAAAGGCATGTGCTGCACGGCTGGGTAGGGCCACATCCTGTCTGGGTGAACATGGGAACAACTATCTGCCAGCAAGAACTGGGACACAGCAGCTGGACAAGTCAATTGCACATGGGCTGCCAACACCTTCCTGGAAATTACTTGATGTCAGCACAAAGCAGTGCACCACAGCTGGACGGGTCCACAACCAGCCTAGCTACCTGTGGACATTTTTCTGTATATATACACATGTATAAGCCTTGTTAGAGGGCAAATCTCTTTACTTGTATTTCCTTCTTTTGTATATAAAGTAAACCCCGAAAATTGGCCTTGGCCTCCCATCTTTGTGTGTATTTCATTTCGTTATCCCTCCAACCTTTGCGTTTGTGTGATTGCCTTGGTCCAAAGCACGATATTGTGCTTATTTGTTGGGACGGACTGAAGCAAGAGTAGTAGTCAGGCTATCTTGATATCCACAATGGTTACCAGAAAAATGACCCCGTGATAATTAGCCTCCACAGTTGGGTCGAGTCCATACTTTATCAAAAGGATGCTCACCTGTTTATATAGCTCGGCCTCTTCCTTACGAGCCTTGGCCAAATCTGCTTGAAGGTCTTTTATAGTTTTATCTTTTTGGCCGCAAAGAAGCTTTAGAACGTTCCTCTCCTCCGAGACCTTTTGGAGCTCAGTTTCACACTAGCTGAGGTCAGCTCGAAACTTGGCGAAGGCCTATACAAAAAGGAAAAACACAAGTTAGATTTAGAAAAAACAAAGTAAAGAAAAGAAGTGTAGTAAACTGATTTTTACCCTAGATAAGAGATGTTGGGCCTCTTCTAAAAGAATAGAAGCGCCAGTGATATTAGAGGCATCATCGACTCTAGTAAAGCAATCTCGAAAGGGATCCCCTACACTAGAGCCTCCACCTATATCAGGGGTCTTCAACTCTCGAGCTTCCCTTAGTGCCTCCTCAGAAAAAGTCGGAAGAGAAGACAAGTGACCTGTTGTCATAGTCCCGAGAAAGTCGCTCGGGATGCTCTGATCGATCTTCAGGGTCTCAAAATCAGCCCTGTCCGGTGTAGTTGCAGATGGACGAGAAACAATCCCGATTTCCTTTTGGAAGCCTCCTTGATACGAGGATTGAATTTAGCAGTAGACGTCGGCTCAAAAGGTTTGGTGACCTCGACGACTTTCCTAGGTCGGATGCATTTTCCTCTTCTTCGTCTCTCAATTTTTGGACCGAGTCCATCGTGAGAGCGATTACTTTCCTCCTCACCCTTTGAGGTTTGTGCTTGAGGTCCTCGGACTGCGAGGCAGTTTTCCTCTTCTTGTCTTCCCCCGGCTTCAGAACCGGGGACTTGGTTTCTTCCTCGCCACTTGAAGGGCTCAAAATGGCATCCTTGGTCAGGCCTGCATGAAAGAAAATTAGTGACGAATGAAGAATAAAAAGTGTTTTAGAACATGAAAAATTAGATCCTTACCGTGGTTCTTGGACTCCCATCTGCCCCTTTCCAAATCACGCCATGCGCGTTGGGCATAAGTGAAAGTTGAGGCTAACTTACGAACCCAATCTTCGAGGTCAGGTACAGCTTGAGGCATCCAAGGAATTGTTGCATGTCGAAATGGGATATCATGCGAAGTCGAAGAAGGTACGAAGAATAAAAGTTTAAAAGATCACTTACGGTCGAAGTTCCACTCCTCAAGGAATGGCATCTTCTCTTCCGAGATAATGTCCCGGGTCCTCACCCGTATAAAATGGCTCATCTAACCCTGATCCTTTTCCTCGTCAATGCTCGAGACCAAGGCCTTCGTTGACCGGCATTGGAACATGATTATTCCTCGATAGATTCGAGGCCGGTACAACCGCATGAGGTGATTTAAAGTAAACTCTAGCCCCTCGACCTTGCTAGAGAAGAAGCGCAACATGATTACTATGCGCCATAGAGAAAGGTGGATTTGGCCGAGGGTGACCTGATATCTTTTATAGAGATCAATAATCACTGGGTCGCCGGAACCCAATGTGAAGGGGTAAGTGTAAACACTTAGGAACCCCTCCACATAAGCAGTGATGCTCTCTTCGGGAGCAGGAATTTTCACCACGACCTCAGGACCCCAGTTGCAGTCCCTCTTCACAGCCTCGAGGTGGCTCTTCATTATCGAGCACATGTACATCGACACATGTTCACATCATCCCGAAATCGATGAAGGGTTTTCCACCTTGAAGTCGGATTTTAGAGTACACGGGCCGGGAACAAACTCATGGGGAAGCGGCTCTACCGGTGCCTTGCCGCCGGATGGCCGGGAAGAGGAGCAAGAAGCTTTTTACTTCTGCGGTATGATTTTTGAGGCTTTCACCATTTGTATAAGTAAAGAAGAGTGAAGGAAGATGAAAAATCGGTGATTTCAGTGCTAACGAAGGTGGATCTACAGACGGCGAAAAGGAGGAGATGAAAAGAGTGAGAAGACTTAGAGGTTTGATTAATAGCAAAAGAAAAGTTTGATTCAATGAAGGAGCGGGTATTTATAGGCTCACGGCGACGGTTTGGTGGCGCTAGTGGCTGACCGCTAACTGACATGCATTAATGATTTAGGGAACTGAACCGACGGGACATTTCAGTCATATCCGTCACTTACGTTATGAGAACGACGTCATGATCGAGGTTTCGGAAAATCAAGGCTCAAACCGTTTCTTATCATTTTATTCCAAAAAATGCGGGGACTATCTGTATACGGTCAAAATCGGGCGTGTCCGATTTCGTAGGAACGATGAGCTACCTCGAGAGTTAGCTCGTAATAGACCAGGCTCGAGCCCAACGGCAAAGTATGGAGCATGAAGATCGAAGTGCTCGCTGAAGATCGAGACTGAGCATGACCGAATTCTAGTAAGGCATAATAACGGAATGTCGAGATATTAGAAACCGACTGAAGATCTCAGCAAAAATCCCAGAACAGATCGAATCAAGCGGTTATTGACGCCAATCATGGGATTTGTTTCCGTTATTAGAATTGTACCTTATTTAGGATTCCTCTACTATATAAAGAGGGACCCATTCATTTGTAAAGGGGGATTCACTGATAAACATATATAAAACGTTGCTCTCTATTTTACTTACTATCCAATACTATTCATCATTGTTTATGTTCTGTTCTTTACTGTTCTTCTTACCCAACCTCGAGACCATCTCGAATCAAGGTCGAAAGCACTGCTAGAACACTGGTTTGATTTATTTTACTATTCAGATTATTTGTTCAATTCCTTGTTTATCAATTGGTATTGGATTAAATCACGTATCCTTAAAACCACTAAATAAGTTTAATTGTTACTCGAATTTTAGGGTAAACAACATGACTCACTAAGGGATGGTCCCATTCCAACTCTCAACTAATACAAGTATTCACAAATCCACGAGATATTAAGCATAAAACACAAAGTGAACATAAATCAAGTAAACGAGATATAGGCGCCACAAAACATGTTATCCAATTTATAAAGGCATCATGATCAATTTTAATACATAGAGAAGGTACTACACATGTCAAAGCCTAAATATGCTACTATCAAACAAGTCAAGAGCGCCTGGGAATCTCATATTTCTTCCTCCATTTATTTCCTAAATTCTAATCTACTCTAAAAATTGAAAAACTACTACCCAGTTCAAACTACATCCCATAGAAAAGAGCCGAGGCACAAAGAAAAATCACGGGGGTTTATTACTGCCTAAAAAAACAAAAAGACATACTTTTGTATATTTTTATTTTATTTTTTTTAATTTGTTTGCTAGACTTTAATCCCTCAAGAAAACTGTCTAAGAGATCCATTGTCAGGAAAAGTCCAATATGTTTCAATTTTTTCTCGTTTTTTTTAATTTTAAAATTAATCACCTAAAATACTACACTACTATAAAAAAAATAAAAATATGAAACTGAAAAAAAATAAGAAATTAACATACTAATATAATACTACTAATGATCTAAAAGAGTTCTCCACCTCACACTTAAAAGAGTGTTGTGTCCCCAATGCACAAATAAAGCAAAAACAATAACGAGGGTGGACAAGAAATTTCCTGAAAGGCCAAAGGCCGAAGCAATAGCAGCTCACGGGATACTCAGATTTCTCCCAAGGATAGTACTTTGTGCGGGTACCCCACACTAGTTCCAACCATCTGGCTCGCTTTTGCATACTTTCATTGGCTTTTCTTCCTACACTCATAATCCTAAAAAATAAAACAACACTACACGAATAATACAATAAGGAAAAAAAAAGAATCAAAACTAAAATAAAATAGTAAAACTAGGTTGCCTCCTAACAAGCTCCTAAGTTAACGTCGCGGCACGACATGGATCACTTTTTGCCTCCACCTCGAACTTATGAATTGAGCCCTTAATTTGGCTTCAAGATTTATGTTATGCTCTCTGGGCGGTGAGACAAATTTAATTGGTCCAAGAAACCAATATCACATTCTACACTTCTTGGCCTTCAGATAAGGTATGTAATTCTTGTCTCTCTCGCACGATGAATTCAAGAATGTAAGCACCCCGTTCCCCATCCATTGGCTCCTCCAAAGGCTCAGATGACTCGATTTACATGTCATCATCCAAACACAATGTTGAAAAATATATGGAATGCGGACGAATACGCCCTAACTCTAGAATTGTATTACTCTTTACATCCTTATATTCACATGCACACAAGTCTTCAAATATAATATTTATTGCTTCCTCACATAGCTCTAGTGTACTTTTCTCAACATCATCAACAAAAATATGCTCGAATGATTGGCTCTCCATTTTTAGCTCCTTAATTTGTCGTATAAGCTCCTTTTCAGCTTCACAGCTCATTACTATTTTGTTAGGCGTTAGACATATCAACCTTTGTATTCAATTGAGTCTCAAAGTCGTGAATAGCAGTGCCAAATTTATCGATCTCTTGTCCCAATTCAGCTCTTCCTTCTATAAAGTATCTCATCTCATTTGTAATTTCCTCACGTTGAGCCTCATATATTTTCAATTTTTCAGCTTGTTCCACTAGCCAAGTTTGGCTCAAGATGTCTTCCTTTTCAAAAAAGTTCTATTGCTGGAACTCGCTCTCTTCATTCAATTCTTCCAGATTGGACTTCATTCTTGTGATTGTTGCCCTCATTCTTTTCATATCTTTTTTGAGTTCATCCTGTTTCTCTCCTACTTGCCTCATCCGTAATATATGCATCACGTTCCATGTCATGCACTTCATTTCCACCATCAAACTCACAAACATTGTTAGAAAGATCATAATATGGGCTCAAAGAAGGATAAAAAGAATTAGGACAATCATCCCAATGACCACCTTGACCACCACATATATTATAAATATTCCACTCGAAGGATTGAAATTGTGCGCACAACTCGGTCCCGGGAACATTCTGATAATTTTTCCACCAATGGGGTCCTCCACAATATGGACAAGTATCATCAAAATAAGAATAACCATCATTTGAACAATTTTCATTCCAAGATGCCATGTTAAAATAAATAAAACAATAATAACTGAACTAAAAAATATAAAAAAAACCTTGAATAGATAAAATATAAATGTCTAATCAAGAGAAATAGTTAATTCTAAGTCCCCGGCAACGGCTCCAAAAACTTGTTGCGGCCAAACGCACACGCAAGTATACGAGGTCGTCAAGTAATAAAGTGACTGAAAGTCGGATGTCGAACCCACGAGGACTTGTGATTAACTATTAACTAAAATAGATTATCTTAATTATCTCAACAAAAATTAAACCTAGAAGTATTTGACTTCAAACTAATTAAAATAAAGGAAAAACAAATAGTGAACATTGAACAAAAGAAGATCAGATTTTTACGTTATCAATGCGATGAAAACTATCTAGGGTTATGGGCTATCTAACATTCCTATTGTATTCTTCAATTGAATTGACTAACTAATTCATCTAGTTCATTGGTTGATAGGGCTAATATTGCTCGTAAGAATCTGTCGAGTTCTTACTCGCTTATTCAAGCTAACCTAATGCCTATATGTCTATGGAATTAGAACTAACAAGAACGCATTCATAATTCATATACATCAACCAAGCAAGGCAATTAGGTATATGTCTATCCTAACCGCAAATCCGTTCTCCGATGCCCAGGGTCAAGAACTTTCTCTACTCAATCCTATGTGCAATCTGGAATTCTCACTTTCGAGTTTAACTCTAGATTCGTAGATAGAATTCAATTGGTGTTCAAGCAATTAAATAATTAAGTGCAAGATTGAATAAATAAACCAATATGATAAATCAAGAAATCAAAATCAATATCCGAATAACAATAGTCATGAAAGAACCACAACCCTAGGACGTGAAGTTTAGCTCCACATAGACATGGTAGACAAACAACAAATCATACAAAGAAACATAAAAATTACTAAGTTTCACTACAAGAAAGTACATAATTTGCAACAACTTTTTAGCAACAACAATGATATTGTTGCTACTACGCCAGACTCTGTATATGACAACCTCTCTGACAGACCCTCTTGTTGTCTCGTACTCTCCTTTCCATAAGTTTCCATGAGGCAAGCATCATCAGGAGTAGTTTCGCTTCCTATGATAGGTAGATAAGTACTTATGCTTTCAGCTCTATGAAAGATGATGATACTGGTCAGGGAATAGTATACCGAAGGCTAAGAAAAAGAGCAAAATTCTTTTTCTTCTCACCCCCCTCGCCACTTTGGGAAAGCCAGAATAAGAGGTTTCAGAGTATTGGCTTAGGAGTGTAAGCAGGAACAAAAGCAAGTTGGAATTGGTAGAAGCTGGGGATATAATATAGGCATCGGCACCGAAAGGAACAAGCAAGAGTCACGTCAATATCAACAAGCAAGAGGAAGAGGCGGGAATGTATAGTTCTTTAGAAAATGTACACAAGCAATCTCCACAGGAATCGGTATATATGAGTAATTGTAATGCACGCAATCAAAGGAACCGTAAACTGGATCGCCTTCGCATAGTCCCCTCAACCGAAACAGCAGGAATCGTACAAGAACGTGTCAATTGAATAAGCGCAACTGGAAACCGTCAGTCTGACTTGCTCCATTAGTAGGTATAGTCTATATGGAACTCGTCTATTGCTTTTAGTAAACAATAAAAAAAAGAGGTCTATTGGTTGGCTGTATTCCTCACCTGTGAACTCGCAAGCAAGCATTCGTTGTCTTGTGTCATGCAAGTTAGCTATCAATACCGTAACTGTAGTACGGAAGGTTTTCTTTATTGACCACGCACTCACCTCTATCTGTAATCACTCCCTCAAGCAAGCGTACCAGCATGCCTACCAACTAGAAAGAGGACAGCCAGACTAACCCACCACAACTAATCACTATCACTCGACAGGGCATACTACCCTAGCTACCTACACGCATAACAGGTAAGAGCATATGAAGAAGATAAAGCGACCTACCTTAGCACATTCACCTGAGGAAGGAAGGGAAGCTACCTAGCCGTGTTAGATCCTACTAAAGTAAAGGAAGGGAAGAATTGGTCTGAACCTCTTTTTTCTCTTCTTATGATTGTTCCGTGATGGGTTTTCTCCTTTTAGGATTAGGTTTCTATCCTCGTGTTGTGATAAGCTCATTTCTCTTATTAGGTCTTACCTTTTTTACACTGTGGACATTCAAATTGCATACCATGCAAGTCATTCATTATCCACACATGTCATACATCTTTCATATAGGATGATTTTGGAAAGTACCTAAGTGTTGGACATTTGCATGATACAGGTAAACCATATCCTAGAAAGAAGCAGGCAAATCTCTCTAGGTTAAAATAGAACCTACCTCGGAAAACTACTTTAGAAGACGATTACTGCAGATCGACATCGGAGGTGGCCCAAACCTAGGTTCTGATGCTTCCTGTTGAGTACATAATGTTGACTTGAAGTTCATTTACACAGTACAAAAACAACGATTCTAAAGAATGGAACTCAATCTTAAGCAACTTCTTTATTCAAAACAAAACAAAAATACATGAAATGAACCCACCTATCAAAGTGGGCTGGTCTGCTCATTATGTATTTTGTTTTTGTCATTTTTTTCATTATTGCAATACAGAGTAAAACCTCCACTATACTATTTATGGAGGGGATTGGCGCTGGATGGAACATGGCGCTTCGAAGCCAGTACTGTAGCTGGATTGAAATGCAGCCCCTTACCATTTCGGTCGAGCACAATCTCCCGAGCGCTAGGTTCAAGCAACTTCATACCACTTTATCCCATTCACTCTTCAACGTGATCTCTACATTCATAGCTTGAAAAAGCAAAAGAGGGTCATCGTCACCTACCTTAATGACTATTCTTAAGCTTCCTTTCTTTGGGAGTAGGATCTCTTTCCTAGGAGCTCATAGAAAGATAGTGAAGTCAGATAGTTCTTTCTTGCTTTTCTTCTATCTTTCTTTCTATTTCAAAGCTTGTGCTTTAGTTCAGATCACTACTTACTTACTTGACTTGCCCCCTTTTTTTAAGCAAAGAGGAAGTCGTGCAAGCAAGCAAAGTGGAATCTATTAGAATTGAAAATAGTACCGCTCGATCAGTATAAGAATAAAGCCAGGAGGTTTGCAGGAAAGGTAACTTTCTTTTCCTTTTCGACTTCTTCCTTTAGAACTTCCTGTAAAGTGGAAGGGTAGGCCTTTGGCACCAGAAAGGTGAGGATCGAAATTCGGAGAGTGTAAAGATGAAGGAACCCTCTTTTTAAGTCCTACATACTGCTCTTCTCTCAATCGCTCTTTGGTATTCGGAAGTGGAAAGAGGAAGGAACCATCTTTTTAAGTCCTAAGAAAAAAGATGGGATGCTCGCAGACCTGTATGGAAGGAAGAGAATTATTAGAAATCTCGTCCACCCCTCTCTTTACCCTCTGTAGCTGAACTTTCTTACTTATGCGATGAGGATCTTACTTAGTATTGAAATCGAGTTGGTTGAAAGTACCGAAAGCCTGCCGGCCGCCCTATCATCCCGTGTCTCAACCAACATTTTTCTTGTCGGAAAATCTCTCTTTTGGCTTTTGAAATTTCGATTCGTGACAGCTACTCATACGTGCCAAAGAGACTTCCTTCCCTTACCCTTACATACATCAGGTGCCTAGACTTGCTAGCTACTTCTATAATACCAGGGATTTATCCAAGTCTTCTTCCTAATAAGGATTTTTTCAACCTATTATGTGAAGACCTCGTAGGCGAATACCTGAGATATCTTCCTCAAACGGAGGGGGAGGAGGGGTATGACCATTACTTTAGCTGATCACTTATCTATCTAAGAAAGTGGATATTGGGATGCCTATTGAATTCTTCCTTCTAACATCGGATTTTAACAAGGCTAAGAGCAGCGATACTGATAGAAGACCAAGACCGCTTATGTATCATCTCGTGTCGAAAAGCAAAAAAACCCCTTCTTCTATACGAGACCTGGCTCTTTCCTCCCTTTACTAAAACTTATTCTATTAGTATTAGTGAAAGCACAATCCCATCTCTCTCACTAAGACCAGATCTTGCAAACGGTGTTCTTTCTAAAAAGCCAGAGCAGATACCTTTCTTATATACTATACACAATTTTCTATTTTCGGATTAACTTAACTTTAAGAAAAGATTCTATAAAAGAATAAAGAGTCTATCTTCTTCTTTCTTTCCAAATCCAAATGCAATGGGATGGGCATCTTTCTATTTCTGCTACTATGCCTCATGTTTACTATTTAGTTCAGATACTTTTGTTTTCTTGCAAACAATAAGGGGGGAAATAGGTGATTCGAATCCCCGTTCTTCTGATTTCCTCTTATCTGCTTTCTTGCTCATGCCAATGCCTAACAAAACAGTTAAGAAATTTGCATGGGATTCTGTACCAAGAATATCAGCTTCTCATATAGATCTTTCGTTCGGCCAATTGGACAGCGTCATCTTCATTTAGTTTACTATTCAAAATCCATAATCCCTAGTTGTACAGGTACAGCCCAGAATCTTCCTCTTTCATATTGATGAAAGTGCTAGGCACCTTTTAACAGTCCAAAGTCCCCCATTGGCTTACCCAACTTTTAAGGTGAGAACAGCGGATTTAATATCAATAGTTGTGGATTTGATTCCTATTCTTATATATGCAACCTAAGCAGCTACTTTTGTCCATTCATATATTAAATCATGTTTTTAACAAGTTCGGTACACTAGAGGGTGACGAAGGAATACTAGTTCTATTGGCTCTAAGCCTGCATTCTTCCTAGCAACCGAGTCGATGTCAAAGAACCCAAGTGAGGGCCTTCTCTGTGCATTCATGTGCAGCTGGGGGAGTTGCAGGACTAATTAAATTTCCAAAGCTATAAGTCCTAGACTAGAAAGGAGATTTTCTTGGTGTTAAGTCAACTCTACTAGATGCAGTTGCCCAAGAATCCAATGCACTAACTCCTGGACTTAGACGATATGCCCTTAGGGATACGTTAGCAAGTAATCCCTCTCACTAGTTGCCTTTCAAAGGCATTTTTACATTATCCCATTTCCACGTGAAAGCAGATAAGAAGTCTCGTCTTCATCCTATTGTGATGTCATCTCTATTAAACCTGCTATTCCTATCATGCTATTGCTTCTGTCTTCCAACCATCTAAGACCGGATTCAATAGCAGCTCCTGCACCCATTGATTTTGCACCTTCTAACATCTCGAGCTCGGTATTGTACCTTAACCTCAGTACACTTCACACCCACCCAATCGTGAGAAAATGACGATTCACTAAAAACTTCTCTTTTTGTTTTGACGTTGTCAACATCCCTAAAGAAAANTAGATAAGAAGTCTCGTCTTCATCCTATTATGATGTCATCTCTATTAAACATGCTATTCCTATCATGCTATTGCTTCTGTCTTCCAACCATCTAAGACCGGACACCCATTGATTTTGCACCTTCTAACATTTCGAGCTCTGTATTGTACCTTAACCTCAGTACACTTCACACCTACCCAATCATGAGAAAATGACGATTCACTAAAAACTTCTCTTTTTGTTTTGACGTTGTCAACATCCCGAAAGAAAATTCCTTTGTTAGTGATTCAGCTTTCTATCTTAAAAAAGGTAACGAAATTTCAAATAAGCTCTTTTAAGAATATTTTCCGCACTTCTTAAGTAAATTTTCCTACTTTATTATGCCGATTCCTCTCTCCATATATTTTATGTTAGAAGAAAGGCAAAAGCTGGCCGGTGCTTTATTTAGGGACAGGAGCCACTCCTTCTTTTCTGAGTTTACCTAGGAGCTCCTGTCTTAAAAGACGAATACGAATTAGTAGGGTTGCACCCAATATCTCTTTTTGAATGGACATCTGAGATAGCATCAAGCCGAGCACAAAACAGATTTGTGCTGCTAATAAGGAGGATTGTTAAGCCTTATAGCATAGGTGATGCCTTCCCAAGGTCTGGTCTCTTCGGTACAGGTACAGACTTTGAGAAGACGGCCTTTTTCTTTGACTGTTTGGAATAAGAGCGGGTGCCTTTCATTTATCAAAACTAGATAAAGCAAATCAATCTACGATTTCCGGGTTTTTGAGGAATGGAATTTATAGGAAGATTAGCAGAACCACCAAAATCAGTACTGCGTCGACTACTATGTGCTAAAGACTGCGGAATAAGATCTCTTAGTCCTTTCGGCACGGCATAAAATAAAGGTTGTTCTTGTTGTGGGTATATCAGAGCTTGAGAATCTAGCTAGGACTATTTGAACTAATAAGGAAAAGTAGGCATGCTAAGTACATTTTGATGGCATTGAATCGGAAGATAGCCTATCTAAGAGAAGATGAAATAGCAAGTGCTTGAGAAGAAAAGAAGCTGTGAGGGAATGCGCTCTGACTGATATCATTCAGGCAATTCCATTCTTACTGTCCTAGGAAGAAGGAAAGGATAAAAGATCCCACGAACAGGGTTAGCGTAAGAAGAGCTTTTGCAAGAAGGGCGTCGTTCTCAGATGGGCAGATGGAGCTGTTAGAAAGAATTACCGATCGTCGGGAAGAGAAGGGGAATGAATCTTTTTTTTGGGGAATAAGCACTCTTGTCGCGTCTGGAGTTGTAGATAGTAGGGGGAATCGCCTTTCGAGTTGTTAGAAAAAACACAGTTGTTAAAGTGAAAAGAACTCTATTTTTTGACTTTTAAATAAGAATAATTATCCGATCAAGGGCTAACCCACGCACAGAGAAGGAAGAAGCTATCTCAATATCCTTCACACAGATGACATTTATCTTTCCCATGACTACTTAGTGTGTCTCAACAACCGTGTCGGAGAGAAGGAAGAGGGCTCTTTACCAGTATCATAGCCGGGAGAATGNTTGTGAGAGAATGCGCTCTGACTGATATCATTTAGGCAATTCCATTCTTACTGTACTAGGAAGAAGGAAAGGATAAAAGATCCCACCAACAGGGTTAGCGTAAGAAGAGCTTTTGCAAGAAGGGCGTCATTCTCAGATGGGCAGATGGAGTTGTTAGAAAGAATTACCGATCGTCGGGAAGAGAAGGGGAATGAATCATTTTCTTGGGGAATAAGCACTTTTGTCACGTCTGGAGTTGTAGATAGTAGGGGAAATCGCCTTTTGAGTTGTTAGAAAAAACACAGTTATTAAAGTTAAAAAAACTCTATTTTTTGACTTTTTAATAAGAATAATTATCCGATCAAGGGCTAACCCATGCACAGAAAAGGAAGAAGCTATCTTAATATCCTTCACACGGATGACATTTTTTTTCCATGACTACTTAGTGTGTCTCAATAACCGTGTCGGAGAGAAGGAAGAGGGCTCTTTACCAGTATCATAGCCGGGAGAATGAAAGCAATAGTGGGAAGATCTTTTGTTCGATCTGCCTTGGGTGGGGTGATGAAAAAATCTAGTTTATCCTCCCGAATGAAACACATCTTATGAAATATACGGGTCGGGTGGGTCAAGGGCCCAACAGCCGAATCCATTACGAGTCATCTCCTAGCCTGATTTTTCTTTTGTTTCGGGTGGTTCAAACTAAATGAAAGAAAGGGCGAACAACTTCTTCTATTGAATAGACATTTGTTTCCTGGTCCTTTCAAACCAGTTAAAACCTGGAGCAAGGGTTTTAAAGAACTTTATCAATGAGCTGGGACTAATAGCAATATCTGCTTTGGGACCTTAGTATACATGGTAAAATAAAGGGGATCCTAGTGATTTTACATTTGAGAACCTAGTATCAATAGACATTGAAGAAGGGATGGTTCCTACAGATGATATTAATAAGTTGTGTTGCATGATTTCTTTGTGTATTCTTAAAGTTTAGGGATAATGCTGCTTTTATTATCTAATAAATATCTCTTTTCGAACAAATTTTCCCATTAGTAATGGGACGTTAGGGATGAAGCCAATCAAAAAATTTGATTTGGATAATAGCTTTTCTTATGAAACAAGATTGTTCTATTCCGGGACTGTAATGAATAAAGAGGGTCAGCTCTTGTTAACCCGGTACAACAAAGTAATAGAAGAGAGTTAGTACTCATTTAATTGACCTCCTTTTTGAAGTTAATGAATTTCTTTCTTTTACTTTTATTTTGTTCAAGTTGCTTCAGTGAATGAAAATGCTCAATAAAGTGGGTAGGTCTTACTAGCACTTACACTCGTCAAACTTATTGACTCATTCTCCACAGTAATGGATTTACTTTAATTCTTTCCCAAGCATCTGGTAATTCTGGTTGTATTTCCACTCCTCACTTTAGTTTCCACCAAGCCAATCAAATCTGCCTCTTGTGCTCTTATATAATCTTTAGCCTCTCTCTTCTTCTCGACTTTACCGATCTTTTTGACATTCCATATAAGGACCTTCATGTGGAACTATTGTTGTTTTTACATTCCCCTCGCACCTTAGTGCTACCTCTGGTTTTTCGTCTTGTGCAGTCCTTATTTGTCTTTTGTTCTTTGGCCTTTACTTTCACCCCCTCCCCCCTCATTCTTAGAATTCAACATTTATGATATGTTTTGCATCTTGTTCGCCCACTCTTCATTCATGGTGATTCGAACCAGGGGAGGATCTTCTACCTTGTTGGTCATAGCACCAGTACTTGAACGCTTACTCTTACTGCTCTTCTTAGGTTCACCTCTTTAGGATGCCCTGAGGTTCTTGTTTGAAGTCATTTGTTTATCACAGAACAAGTCCCCCTCAGTCACTGCCATAGTTGACCCTCTCTTCCAGATCCTCGCTTCTATGAGCCAAATCACTCTCCTCGGGAGTTCTCTCCTTGACTACACCCT
>AWOL01S0007141.1:175994-194610 GCA_000715115.1 Nicotiana otophora
AAGATGCAAAAGGTGTTGATACGTCCTATCCACATAGAAATCTTACCCTCTTCCACACATTACCGGTGGATGCTACAGCCGCTATCACTTTGGCTGCAGGATGGGAATGAAGGTCGAGGAGGCAGGGAAGAAAAGGTTATTCGCTATTGGCTTACCCTTATATCAGGCCTTGGTACGGCCTATACACGATGGATGAAGGTTTTGGCAAGGTTAAGAATGGATGGTACCTATAATCAGACCCAACCGTTGCAGTACTTGAGAATAAAGAAAAAATTTTTCTCTTTTTATCTTAAGGCTGCTACCGATTCCTTATCTGTTATCCTGACGTCCTGTATGCAGGGTTGTTCGGAAATCCCTTTGCAACTTCCTGGACGTTCATACTTTGTTCTGTAGTCTTTCAATTACCATATAGTTTCTATAATTATAATAAAGGCTATAGGTCATCGGTTGTGACGTTTACGAAGGGTCAACCCCTCGGATTTTTTAGTTCTTGGCCTCTATTCACACTTAAACATCATATGCTTNCTATTCAACTATATTTCTTATAAAATGAAAAGATGCAAAAGGTGTTGATACGTCATATCCACATAGAAATCTTACCCTCTTCCACACATTACCGTGGATGCTACGGCCGCTATCACTTTGGTTGCAGGATGGGAATGAAGGTCGAGGAGGCAGGGAAGAAAAGGTTATTCGCTATTGTCTTACCCTTATATCAGGCCTTGGTACGGCCTATACGCGATGGATGAAGGTTTTGGCAAGGTTACGAATGGATGGTACCTATAATCAGACCCAACCGTTGCAGTACTTGAGAAGAAAGAAAATATTTATCTCTTTTTATCTTAAAGTTGCTACCAATTCCTTATCTGTTATCCTGACGTCATGTATGCAGGGTTGTTCGGAAATCCCTTTGCAACTTCCTAGACGTTCATACTTTGTTCTGTAATCTTTCAATTACCATATAGTTTCTATAATTATAATAAAGGCTATAGGTCATCGGTTGTGACGTTTACGAAGGGTCAACCCCTTGGATTTTTTAGTTCTTGGCCTCTATTTACACTTTAACATCATATGCTTGTGTGGATAGCTACTGAAAGGGTATATGGCACGACAAAGCTTTGCGACTATGCCATTCTTGGCGACGGTGATCGTCGACGAGAAGGTGATGGCCACATAGCATAATATATAGTTTTAGTGTACTATAACTATATATAAAGAAAAGTCTCCCATTTGAAAGATTATTTATTATAAGTCATGTTTTGGAGTTTGCCAAATCATTTTTGAGCGACGAAGTTACTAGGGATTTCTCTCCAGTGTCTGCTAAGATGCTCCGGTCTTTGGTTGACGGTATTATGTGGAAAAGACCCCGATTTTCTCAAAGATTAGAGATGTCACTGGTACTATCTTTCTATCTTTGTTCTATTGATTGAGGGGTGCTTCTTATCGTATCTGTGGTGCGCCCTATCGCCCTAAATCTAAGCGATGGAACCCTCACTATCTTTGTATGCTTTCGCCGCCCGTTATCGTTAAAACTGTGGTTAGGATTTCTAGATTTGGGAGTGTTAACGCCGAGTGTCGTGCGGGCCTTCATTCTTAAAAAGGCTAAAAATAGCACCTTCACTTTGTTTGTAATGAAAAGGAAAGAGAAGATTTTCGGATATTGTTTCCAGGGGAGGACTTTCTTGATCGCCTCATTCTTCAACCATGGGTTAATTGTGGCTAAAGTCTCTCTGATGGTAGTTTATATTATGCTCGAGGTCCCTTGAGCCTCCTCTTGTATCAATGTCTATATTCAGTTCTAGGAATAAGGTCAATTTCTTTTACGGTATGTGGAGTTTCCTTTCGTTGTTATGACAGGCTGAGAGTAGTTCCCGCTCCCTTGTATTTGGGGGAGTTGGACGGCCGTTTCGTTTTTCGGGACTTTCTTTATTCTTTTTTCGTTAAAACAAATACAAATGAAAAAGGCTACTAGGAATTTAGACTGACGGCGTACCTGAGCACTCATGCCTGCAGACCCCTCGATTCTCATTCTATGACTACTCTGGAAAAAAAAGTCTCACTACTCAATGGCTTTTGATCTTCTTTCCCCCATATAGATATTGAATAGAACGAGTTCACTTCATGATTTTGTGACATACCAAATAAGGGATTGTTAGAAGAAAGCTCCTATAGTGGACAACTATAGCCCTTTGTATAGGTTGGGTGCTTGTTTAAGGCCATAAAGTGCTCGCTTGAGGCGGCAAACAGAGATAGAATGATTTTTTAAGATGAATTATTGGCACCTTGAACTGTACTATCGGAACTGTGCTATGAAGATTGATTTAAAGTAACCTAGTCATACGTCTCAGAAAGGGTAGTGATCTCCCCCTAAAAAGTATCATGACCATAAAGAGAAGAAAAGGGGGATTGCATGTTGATAAATGAAAATGGCACTATGTTGATTAAATACACTGTAGTAGTGAATGCTTCAACCCATATATGCTTTGGTACTCCATTATTTATCATCAAAGTCAAAGCCATTTCAACTATAACTATATGTCGATCTTTTCTTTCGGACACCCCATTCTGCAACGCAGTATGAACACACGACAGCTCACGTTTGATTCCTATCTTCAGGAGCATGAAATCAAAGACCCTTGACACGTATTCTCCGCCGGAGTTCAGACCTCAACCTCTTGATATGGAGATTTGACTTGTTTTCCAAACTTTCTATATATTAAACTTAGAAAGAGCTTAGGACTTCTCTCTAAGTAAAGAAAGCCAAATCTATCTACTGTAGTCATCCATTTATAATAGTAAGTAAAGTACCTTTCACCTATGAATGACTGCACTCGAGTAGGACCCCTTAATTAAATTCAAGTAGTTGTTTGTGATATATCCTAAATCAGTCGTAGGTCAAATCACAAGTGGACACTAACGAATGAATAAATCCAAAGAAAGGCACATTTTTTTGGATTCTTATGTTTAATCCAGGAGCATACAATTGTCAACAGTAAACAATCACATGAATTATTCAACCCATCTGAATGAAATGGAGGAATATACCCTAGACAATGGAAGAAGTCTTGCACTGTATGTTGTGTATGTCTCACGCGACGGCGGGTCCCATTCCTTGGAGATTCCTTGGAGATTTGAGGGTAGAGTTGATGTCGGATTTGAGTAAAATTTATATGGTTAGACTCGTGGTTGAATGGACGTTCATATTTTATAACTTTTGTCGGGTTCTGGGATGTGGGCCCCACGAGCAATTATTTTAGTGTAATTTCGGATTTTGTGGAAAAACATTAGAATTTTGATATGGAACTAATTCCTAATTTTCCATAATTGTGTGGACTGAATCAAATTTATTGTGGCTAGATTCGAGCCGTTCAGGAGTTGATATGCGCATAATAGAATTTCTGGAGCACTGTTTAGCTTGCTCGGCATTGGATTCGTCTTGATCGAGGTAAGTAACTCTTCTAATCTTGGAGCTGAGGGTATGAACCCTGAATATAAGTATTATGTGACTTGTTGGGAGGTGACGCACATGCTATGTGACGGGCATGTGGGCGTGCACCACAAAAATTGTGACGTAATTTTTCCCGTGGAATTTTGTAGTCAAATAATCTTGGCATTTTCTATATAGTTTATGTGCTAAAGAAATTGAGCTGAGAACCATATTAAAAATTATGTTGAGGCTGTGTGCTAGTATTGTTGGGACCCACAAAGGTCATATTGTTGTGAATTATTTGTTTTAAATTGAAAATTATACTCAGTCATATTCATGTCATTACATATCATATATTCGTCTCTGTTATTATTTAATACATCATATCATTATTTTTGGGCTATTTTCATGACATTATGAGCCCATGAGAGAGAGATTTGAGAGATTGATGACCGAGTGAGACCGAGGGCCTGATTGTGATGATTATTATGTGGATCGGGGCTGCCTGCCTACAGCAGGCCTTATAGGATTTATTATACCACGTGAGTTGTCCGTGCGGATCCAGATATTATTATAGCACGTGAGTTTTTCGTCCAGCACGTGAGTTGGCCGTGTGGATTCAGATATTATTATAGCACGTGAGTTGTCTGTGCAGCACATGAGTTGGCCGTGCGGATCTAGATATTATTATAGCACGTGAGTTGTCCGTGCAGATTATAGTGTTTCGGCTGAAGGAGCCCCTCCGAAGTCTGTACACACCCCCAGTGAGCGCAGGTACCTACTGAGTGCGAATGCTGAGCGATTGTGAGGACTGAGTGATTGTGAGGACTGAGTGAAATGATACTCTGAAAGTATGCATATGATTTTATCACTGAGTTACATCGCATTGACATGCACACATGACATACATGCATAGAGATATATTTTCCTCATGTTGTACAGTATCACATCATTCATGATTTCTCACACATGTTGACAGATGGGCATAGTGATGCATTTGTTTTACACGGGTAATCTGGAAAGAAAATGAAACATCTCATTTATTATTGAAAGGATTTTGGGAAAATTATTGCTTTCAAACTTATTCATATATTTTTGGAAATTTCGGTAAATGATTTGGGTTTTTCACTAATGTACTTGAAAGGAAGAATTATTTGTAGAAATCATGATTTAGCTGAGTATTTTATTTCTTAGTTGCTTCTTATATTATTGGCTTTACGTTGTTATGGGTTGTGGTGAACTATTGGTTTTAGACTCGACCTTGGTAAAAGCTCGTCACTGCTTTCAACCTAAGGTTAGGTTTGTTACTTACTCAGTACATGGGGTCGGTTGTACTGATACTACACATCTGCACATTGCGTGCATATGTTGGCTGTTGTTGTTACTGTGCTCGATAGTTTCCAGATTTGAAGATGTACCTACATTCCTGTTGTAGCTGCCTCTTGTTCATGGTAGCCTTAGATTTATAAAAATTTTGTTTATGTACTATTCAAATAGACTATGTATTTATTTCATCTCCGCTTTATAAACTCTATTCTTAAAAGGTCATGATTTGTACGGCCAGTTCTTGGGGATTGAATAATATTAAGATCTTTATTTACTTAAAATATTTTAATAATTGTTATTGGAATTAGGTAGTTCAAAGTTGGCTTACCTAGCGGGTTGGGTTAGGTGTCATCACGACTAGTTGAATTTTTGGGTCAGTGACAAGGTGGTATCAGAGCACTTGTTCATAGGTTCTACAAATCATGAGCAAGTATCTAGTAGAATCTTGCGGATCGGTATGATGATGTCCATACTTATCTTCGAGAGGCTATAAGGCATTAAGGATAATTTCCCATCTTTCTTTCTTTATCGTGTAGAATTGATTCAGCTTGAAATATAACTCTTTGAATTCCTTCCACGCATTCTTTTACGACCCAAAATCCAACTAGTCGTGATGGCACCTAACCCAACCCGCTAGGTAAGCCAACTTTCAATTATCCAATTCCAATAACAATTATTAAAGCAATTTAAGCGAATAAAAATCTTAATCTTATACATCCCCCAAGAATTGGTAGTACAAATTATGAGCTTCTAAAAATAGAGTATACAAAGCAGAAATGAAATAAATACATAGTCTGTTTGAATAATACATAAACATAGTATTTATAAATCTAAGGCTACCCTGAACAAGAGGCAGCTACAACAGGAATGCAGGTACATCTTCAAATCCGGTAACCATCGAACACAGCAACAACGACAGCCAATATCTGCACACAATGTGCAGAAGTGTAGTATCAGTACAACCGACCCCATGTACTGAGTAAGTAACAAACCTAGCCTTAGGTTGAAAGTAGTGACGAGCTTGTACCAAGGTCAGAGTCCAACTTCCATAACCAACAATAGTTCATAACAATATTAAACAAGTAATACCATAAGTAACTCAAAGAATAAATGCTCAACTAAATCATGACTTCTAAAAATAGTTATGCCTTTCAAGTACGTCAATGAAAACCCAAATCGTTTACCGAAGCTACCAAAAATATGAATAAGTTAGAAAATAGTAATTTTTCCAAGATCCTTTCAATAATAAATAAAATATCTCATTTTCTTTCCAGATAACCAGTGTAAAACAAATGCATCACTATGCCCATCTGTCAACATGTGTGAGAAATCATGAATAATGTGATACCGTATAGCATGAGGAAAACACATCTCTATGCATATATGTCATGTGTGCATGTCAATGCAATGTATCTCAGAGATTGTACTCATGTACTCACACTCTGAGAGTACTCAATTTCACTATCTCGCATTCTCTCTCACAGTGCTCAACACACTCAATCACTCAGCGTTATACAATACCTGTTGCGGCGTACAGCCCGATCCCTGTTTATAGTCAACTGCGCTCATTGGGGGTGTGTAGAGACTCATGAGGGGCTCCTACAGCCCAAGCGCTATATTGTTGCGGCGTGCATCCCGATCCATATATTACTGTGGCACACAGCCCGATCCAAGTACTACCACGGCATGCAGCCCGATCCAATATCATGGCCCGAAGGCTTGTTGCGGCGTGCAACCCGATCTAATATTTACTGCGGCGTGCAGCCCGATCCCATAAATATCCTCACAAATCAGGCCCTCGGCCTCCTTCAGTCATCAATCTCTCCAGTCTCTCTCTCATGGGCTCACAATGTCATGAAAATATAAAATAGCCCAAAAATGATGATATGATGTATCAATATATAACAACAGAGACTGAGATATGATATGCATTTAAATGAATATGACTGAGTATGAATTTTCAATTTAAAACAAATAATTCACAGCAATATGACCTCTGTGGGACCCAATGATATGGGCACATAACCTAAACATGATTTTTAATCTGCTTTTCAGCTCAATTTCTTTAACTCATAAAACTGCATGAAAATCTCAAGATTATTTGACTACAAAATTCCACAAAAATAATTAGGTCACAATTTCAATAGTGCACGCCCACACGCCCGTCACCTAGCATGTGTGTCACCTCCCAATAATTCACATAATACATATATTTAGGGTTCATACCCTCAACTCCAAGTTTAAAAGAGTTACATATCTCGAACAAGCCGATTCCAATGTCGAGCAAGCTAAAACAACGCTCCAGAAATCCCATTATGCGCGTATCAACTTCCGAACGGCTCGAATCTAGTCACAATAATTTGATTTAGTCAACACAATTTATAGAAATTAATTCCATATCAAAATACTAATGTTTTCCACAAAATCTGAAATTACGCCCCAAAAATCACCCGTGGGCCCACATCTCGGAATCCGACGAAACTCACAAAATATGACAACTCATTCAATTACAAGTTCAACCATATAAATTTCACTCAAATCTAACTCCAAATCGGTATTCAAACATGAAAAGTTTGTTTTGTGACATTATAGAAATTTCCTTCTATTTCTCTTGAAGATTCAATAATCTTACACCAAAAATGAAGATTAATTCATGAAATATAATCACAAGGGAGTTAAGAACACTTACCCCAAGTTGTGTGAAAATATTCCTCTCCAAAATTGCCCAAATCGAGCTCCAAAATGTCCAATATGAGAAAAATCTCGGAACCCTCATTTTAAAACACTGCCCAGGCATTTTCGTATTTGCGGTGCCTGGGCTCGCACCTGCGCATCCACATTTGCGGAACAACATTGCGCACCTGCGAACAATGTCAACCTTCCAAAACCTCGCATATGCAGCGCCCTTCTCGCATCTGCGGGATCGCATATGCGGCGCCTTTCTAGCATCTGCGGGATCGCAGATGCGCAAACCCTTCGCACCTGCGTTAGCCCCAGGCCAGCCCCAGTCCGCATCTGCGCCAACACCTTTGCACATGTGGCCTCGCAGATGCGTAAATATCCTCGCACCTGCGAGCACTGCCCAGTCCCACTCTTGGCCGCTTCTGCGGCTTATTTTACGCACATGTGGCTTCGCACCTGCGATCAAAATCTTCGCAGGTGCGATCACACCAGTAGGCAGCACCCCATCATTTCCTTGAGTCCAAATTTGACTCGTTAATCATCTAAAAGTCACCCGAGACCCTCGGGACCCCGTCCGAACATATCAACAAGTCCCATAACATAACACGAACCTACTCGAGGCCTCAAATGACATCAAATAACATCGAAACGACGAATTATACCTAAATTTGAAATCATTGAACTTTGAAACTTCAAATTCTATATCATGTGCCGAAAAAAATTAAATCAATCCGTAATGACTTCAAATTTTTCACACAAGTCACATTTCACATTACGGACCTATTCTAATTTTCAGAATCAGATTCGGACCCCGATATCAAAAAGTCAACCCCCTAGTTAAACTTTCCAAAAATTCATCTTTCGGTATTTCAAGCCTAATTCCATTACGGACCTTCAAATAATTTTCCGGACACGCTCCTAAGTCCAAAATCACCATACGGAGCTATTGGAATAATCAGAATTCAATTCCGAGAAGTCGACATCCGATCGACTTTTCCAACTTAAGCTTTCCATTATGAGACTAAGTGTCTCAATTCATTCTGAAATCTCTCCAGACCCGAACTAACTAATCTGATAGGTCATAATACAATTATAAATCACAAATAGAGTAGTAAATTGGGGAACATGGTTGTAATACTCAAAACGACCGGTTAGGTCGTTACATTCTCCCTCACTTAAACATATGTTTGTCCTCGAACGTGCCAAGAGTTATTTCCAAGCCCTCACATCCCTATTCTATCTTACCACGCACGTACCCGGGGGTGAATCCACGTCACCCTATTCTATATGATCTTGACAACACAATACAACTAAAAATCCTTAATTTACCTTAGCCCAAAAACCTTGGAATTCAATTCCCAACTTTCAAAATTTCTTTTCAAGACACGAATCTTACATTTACATGTTGTATGAGTTTGAACAAGCTTCATCGAGCTATAACTATATTCACAGATATAATTACCCAACATATTACACAACTCGCCCGCTCGTAGCACCATTCCTGATCACAGTAACTACTCTAAACCAACCAAGTACTAGCATTAAACCCTATATCGAACAAAACCTCATCCCAACACATTCGTACACTTTTAATAATAAAAGAAACACACGGAAATCTCATGACCCCTTATCAGATCAACAAGTCATGGAGATCTTTCGCCCCAACCAGAACCATAATCACTTTCTGAGTCGACTTTCAATATTATACTCCAGAATATACCGAAAGTAAATCTGATAGTACCCATTCCAGGTCCAATGACCTTATATTATTAAACATAATTGTTCCACAGACATACTGCACCAATATAACTCGGAGCCACAACCCGTGCTTTCTGTGCACCAATACGCAACATTCAAATGTACCCAGTCATGAAAAATGACTCAAATGAGAGAACTGCCCCGCCAGATTAACAAGTACCGCCACAACGAAACGTTGAAAATTCATCATACACCGTAGAACCATCACACGATTCTAACACAAGATTCATACCTTAACATAACTCCGCTGCAATGTGTGACCCCATCCAAACGCTGGTCCATATTATATACCTCGAGTCACCCTGCTCAAAATCAATAACCACGAAGAGGCAAATGACAAAAATGCCACACAAAACCTGAAAGAACATAACCATTACGCAATCGATCATACAATACCCAAATACTCATCACACTCAAATTCCGCTATAAAGCTCAAATAGAACCGCACCATCTGTGCACATAACCAATAAATCACAACTCCTCATAGCATAAAGGAGTAACTCACAGATCATTTGAGAACATGAATAAGTTCAACATCAACCAAATGACATATCCCTCAATAATAAAAGTATGGAGCCAACCATTCCGGCTAGGTGTAGAATACACATCTTAATTAGGCCTACCTATGGACCCCTAAATCAACTCGGGTTACCCACAAATAGATAATAACCCCTCCGAAAATCCATAATGACTGAATCATAACACATTTTATCATCTAGCTAGCTCCGGCCACAACTTTACAGTCCACAATCATGAAACAATCTGCTCCTGGGAACTCCCAATCTCCAAATCCATAGAACACGCAAATCACCATATTTGATTCCATCTACACCGCCTGAATGCCTAACACATCTCTCATACACAATCATCCCATGAGAAATACTTTAAAAGTTCTTCTGTTCCACTTGACAAAATTTGAATATCATCAGTCTATCAACCATGTGAGTACCCTAATACTAATTTATACATCTGTAAATCAAAATACCATGCGCCTTTTGAAGTCTGCCCCTTTCCTCATATAACACCAAGTAGTAATAGTATTCATCTAATTATTTGAAACCGTCCATGTTGTCCAACATTCGTTACCTTCTCTTCAAGACTGTACTGCCACCTTGTACATGAAAATCTAACTTTCGTACAACACATAACATCTATCTTGCCATCAGGTGAAAAGCACAAGAATCTTATTATCAACTTTGAGTCACCAATAATTTACAAACCATTTTAGTTAGAAACCTTTCTCTTGCTTCTTTCCAGGAGAAAATCACAATACATAACACGTTCTTCACACCGGTAGAAACCATCAAGAATACTTTGGAATCCATTTTTATATAATCAAGCCTTAAAACTAAATTCCTCTAACTCTACCAAGCCACGCAGGTCGCCAAGTCCAGGTGTATTTCCACAAAGCACCTGTAGAAAACCCCCACAACATAAGCACCCAAAGAACCGATCATATCCATTACCATACTAATCCAACCTACTACCCAGTTGTCCTATTTTCTCCGAGTATCTTCCGAATATGTCATCAGATTGATACTTCTTCTTGCTAAAATATCACGATCTTTAACCACAACTCACCCTACAAACCTTAGCATAGAACCACAATGCCCTACGGCCCATAAGCAATTGTATTCTTCTTAAGCTCCTTCAAAAATACCACAACTATAACACTCACTCTGAGAATACCTTATGTGAATTTGAAATTGTTCTTCTTACCTTCCTTATACAAAAATGTAGAATCCATAGTCATATAGAATTTATGCAAGTCCAGGCACCATCAAACGCAAATCTCGGATTCTATCCATACACAAGTCTGGAAACATTCTCAATTGCTATATATAATTCTCAAACCCACTGGAATTTTCTCGGGAGTCACCCACCTTGCTCAAATCTAATTGCACTGCCCTAATGGGCCAAAAGACACGTACCCCATTAGCACCACAACACTCAAAGAAGTAACTGTATTTTAATACCACCTATCAAATTCATACTCCGTGCGCACTACATCATTCACAATTATCAAATCACTCATCCCATGATTTTCATATACTCTTAAAGTGCTATATAACCCATAACCAGGAAATTTCCTTATTCGAGTCATCCTCGATCCTAACTTCTACAAGTCATAACTAACCCACCAGTATGCCTTAGTCCAAAACTAAACCTTTGCATATAACCATGAAATCAAATTGCCAATAGTAGACTCCCCCACTTGGCTCAAAGCCATAGGACAAAATACTCGATAACTCATAATACCCATACTTCATTACTGCCATAATACTGCGGTTAGTTCAACGAAATTGTTTTTTGCTCAACCCGATTCAAGTTTAAATCTCAACACATACGCCCTGTTGGTAGAAAAGAAATTTTCTATTCATATCATAAGGAAGACACCTACGTAGATTACTCTCCAGGAGATAACCCACCTCTCTAGCCTCAAATTGGCATCTTGTTATATCCTTTCGCAGCCATAATATCTATGCAATCACTAAATCTTTCTGAGTCCAAACTCATTAACAAGACATGAGAATTTAGTTTGTCCCAAAATTTAACAACGTGAAAGATCCTTCAAAACACTCATACTCGAGACTATACGTCACATCAAAACGAAAATAAAGCACCCAATGGCCTTCCTTTACATCTCAAGGAAACACTTCTCATCATATTCAAATCATCTTAACATATCCCGCAGTTACATCATACTCATCACAAAGCCATTCCACCACTCCTCGAGCCACAAATTTCACTCGTAGGGGCATTACCAGACATATGAGTCCAAATGTACAAGCTATAACTGAAGCTATCGAGCTTAAACTGTGGTCTAATCATGGCCTCAAGTCCTCTAGACTGGCCCATCACCAAAACACAGAGTACACATCTTAAACCTCATTTATAGAATCACAAGCTGGTGATGCACAACTGATATCGAGCGCTCATGTTCGCATACGAATACGTGGAAGGAATTCAAAGAGTTATGTCTCAAGCTGAATCAATCCCGCAAGATAAGGAAAGAAAGATGGGAAGTATATATCCTAAATGCCCTGTAGCCTCTCGAAGATAAGTATGGACGTCATCATACCGATCCACAAGACTCTACTAGACACTTGCTCATGACTTGTAGAACCTATGAACCTAGAGCTCTGATAACGCATTCTTTCATGACCCAAAATCCAACTAGTCGTGATGGCACCTAACCCAATCCGCTAGGTAAGCCAACTTTTAATTATCCAATTCTAATAACAATTATTAAAACAATTTAAGTGAATAAAGATCTTAATCTTATACATCCCCCAAGAACTGGTAGTAGAAATCATGAGCTTATAAAAATAGAGTATACAAAGAGGAAATGAAATAAATACATAGTCTGTTTGAATAATACATAAACAGAGGTTTTATAAATCTAAGGCTACCCTGAACAAGAGGCAGCTACAACAAGAATGCAGGTACATCTTCAAATCCGGCAATCATCGAACACAGCAACAACGACAGCCAATATCTGCATATAATGTGCAGAAGTATAGTATCAGTACAACCGACCCCATGTACTGAGTAAGTAACAAACCTAGCCTTAGGTTGAAAGTAGTGACGAGCTTGTACCAAGGTCAGAGTCCAACTTCCATAATCAACAATAGTTCATAGCAATATTAAACAAGTAATACCAGAAGTAACTCAAAGAATAAATGCTCATCTAAATCATGACTTCTAAAAATAGTTATGCCTTTCAAGTACATCAATGAAAACCCAAATCGTTTACCGAAGCTACCACAAATATGAATAAGTTTGAAAACAGTAATTTTTCCAAGATCCTTTCAATAATAAATAAAATATCTCATTTTCTTTCCAGATAACCCGTGTAAATAAAATGCAACACTATGCCCATCTGTCAACATGTGTGAGAAATCATGAATAATGTGATACCATACAGTATGAGGAAAACACATCTCTATGCATATATGTCATGTGTGCATGTCAATGCAATGTATATCAGATACTGTACTCATGTACTCACACTCTCAGAGTACTCAATCTCAATGTCTCGCATTCTCTCTCACTGTGCTCAACACACTCAATCACTCAGCACTATACAATACCTGATATGACGTGCAGCCCGATCCCTGTTTATAGTCGACTACGCTCACTAGGGGTGTGTAGAGACTCATGAGGGGCTCCTACAGCCCAAGCATTATATTGCTGCGGCGTGCAGCCCGATCCATATATTATTGTGGCGCACAACCCAATCCAAGTACTACCACGGCATGCAGCCCGATCCAATATCATGGCCCGAAGGCTTGTTGCGGCGTGCAACCCGACCCAACATTTACTGCGGCGTACATCCCGATCCCATAAATATCCTCACAAATCAGGACTTCGGCCTCCCTCAGTCATCAATCTCTCCAGTCTCTCTCTCATGGGCCCACAATGTCATGAAAATATAAAATAGCCCAAAAATGATGATATGATGTATCAATATATAACAACAGAGATTGAGATATGATATGCATTTAAATGAATATGACTGAGTATGAATTTTCAATTTAAAATAAATTATTCACAGCAATATGACCTCTGTGGGTCCCAATGATTCGGGCACATAGCCTCAACATGATTTTTAATCTGCTTTTCAGCTCAATTTCTTTAACTCATAAAACTGCATGAAAATCTCAAGATTATTTGACTACAAAATTTCACAAAAACAATTAGGCCATAATTTCTATAGTGCACGCCCGTCACCTAGCATGTGTGTCACCTCCCAATAATTCACATAATATATATATTTAGGGTTCATACCCTCAGCTCCAAGTTTAGAAGAGTTACTTACCTCGAACAAGCCGAATCCAATGTCGAGCAAGCTTAAACAACGCTCCAGAAATCCCATTATGCGCGTATCAACTTCCGAACGGCTCAAATCTAGTCACAATAATTGTATTCAGTCCACACAATTTATAGGAATTAATTCCATATCAAAATACTAATATTTTCTACAAAATCCGAAATTACGCCCCAAAAATCACCCGTGGGGCCCACATCTCAGAATCCAACGAAACTCACAAAATACGACAACCCATCCAATTACAAGTTCAACCGTATAAATTTCACTCAAATTCAACTCCAAATCGGTATTCAAACATGAAAAGTTTGTTTTGTGACATTATAGAAATTTCCTTCTATTTCTCTTAAAAATTCAATAATCTTACACCAAAAATGAAGATTAATTCATGAAATATAATCACAAGGGAGTTAAGAACACTTTCCGCACCTGCGGTGCCTGGGCTCGCACTTGTGCATCCGTATTTGCGGAACAAAATTGAGCGCCTGCGGACAATGCCAACCTTCCAAAACCTTGCATCTGCGGCGCCCTTCTCACATCTGTGGGATCGCAGATGCGCAAACCCTTCGCACCTGCATTCTCCCCAGGTCAGCCCCAGTCCGCATCTGCGCCAACACCTTCGCACGTGTGGCCTCGCAGATGCGAAAAATTCCTCGCACCTGCGAGCACTGCCCAGTCCCACTCTTGGCCACTTATTTGGCTTATTTTATGCACATGGGGCTTCTCACCTGCGATCAAAATCTTCGCAGGTGCGATCACACCAGTAGGCAGCACCCCAGCATTTCCTTAAGTCCAAATTTGACCCGTTAATCATCCGAAACTCACCCGAACCCCTCGGAACCCCGTCCGAATATAGAAACAAGTCCCATAATATAACACGGGCCTACTTTAGGCCTCAAATCACATCAAATAACATCAAAACGATGAATTACAACTAACTTCGAAATCATTGAACTTTGAAACTTCAAATTCTATATCGTGTACCGAAACACATCAAATCAATCCGGAATGACTTCAAATTTTGCACACAAGTCACATTTCACATTACGGACCTATTCCAATATTCAGAATCAGATTTCGACCATGATATCAAAAAGTCAACCCCCGGTCAAACTTCCTAAAAATTCATATTTCGGCATTTCAAGCCTAATTCCACTACGGACCTCCAAATAATTTTTCGGACACCCTCCTAATTCTAAAATCACCATACAAAGCTATTGGAATAATCAAAATTTAATTTCAAGGTCGTTTACACATAAGTCGATATTTGGTCGACTTTTCCAACTTAAGCTTTCCATTTTGAGACTAAGTATCTCAATTCATTCTGAAATCTCTCCGGACCCGAACTAACAAATATGATAGGTCATAATACAGTTATAAATCACAAATAGAGCAGTAAATTGGGGAACAGGACTGTAATACTCAAAATGACCGGTCGGGTCGTTACACATTCGTATGCGCACATGAGCTCGGTATCAGCTGTGTATCGCCGGCTTGTGATTTCAGGGATGATGTGCGAGATGTGTATTCTATGTTTTGGTGATGGGTCAGTCTGGAGGACTTGAGTCCATGGTTAGACTGCAGGTTTAAGCTCGGTAGCTTCAGTTATAACTTGTACATTTGGAATCATATGTCCCGTAATGTCCCTACAGGTGGAATTTGTGGATTGATGAGCGGTGGATGGCCTTGTGATGAGTACAATGTAACTATGGGGTGCGTTAAGACGCATTGAGCATGACGAACAGTGTTTCTATAAAATATAAAGCAAAGGCCATTGGGTGCTTGATTTTCGTTTTAATGTGACGTACAGTCTCGAGTATGAATATTTTGAAGGATCTTTTACATTGTTAAATTTGGGACAATTAAATTCTCATGTCTGGTTAATGAGTTTGGACTCAGATATACTAAGTGATTGCATAGTAATTGTGACTGCAAAAAGATATAACAAGATGCCAATTTGAGGCTAAGGAGGTGGGTTCTCTCCTGGAGAGTAATCTACGTAGGTATGTTCCTTACATGTGAGTGGAGAGTTTCTTTTCTGCCANGGATTGATGAGCGGTGGATGGCCTTGTGATGAGTACAATGTAACTATGGGGTGCGTTAAGACGCATTGAGCATGACGAACAGTGTTTCTATAAAATATAAAGCAAAGGCCATTGGGTGCTTGATTTTCGTTTTAATGTGACGTACAGTCTCGAGTATGAATATTTTGAAGGATCTTTTACATTGTTAAATTTGGGACAATTAAATTCTCATGTCTGGTTAATGAGTTTGGACTCAGATATACTAAGTGATTGCATAGTAATTGTGACTGCAAAAAGATATAACAAGATGCCAATTTGAGGCTAAGGAGGTGGGTTCTCTCCTGGAGAGTAATCTACGTAGGTATGTTCCTTACATGTGAGTGGAGAATTTCTTTTCTGCCAGCAGGGTGTATGTGTGGAGATTTGAATTTGAATCTGGTTGAGAAAGTTGACTTGAGTGTCAAGAGAATAATTATGAGTTTAGCGGATGATTTGGGGTATTTGTTTTTATGGTTAGTGTTGCATGAGTTTGAGAAGAAGCTTCGTTGAACTAACTGTGGCCTTATGACAGTAATAGAGTATGAGTATTGTGAGTTATGAAGTGTTTTAATCTACGGCTTTGAGCCAAGTGGGGGAGTCTGTCATGGACAAATCAATTCATGGATATGTGTCAATTTTTTGTTTTAGTCTGAAGTATACTTGGGAATCAGTGATGACTTGCAGAGGTGGAGTTCAAAAGTGACTCGAATAAAGAAATTCCTAGTTACGGGTTATATTGCACTTATGAGTATATGAAAATCATGAGATGAGTGAGTTGTTAATTGTGATTGATATAGTGCGCACGGAATATGAATTTGATAGGTGGTACTTCTTTGAGTGTTGTTGTGCTAATGGGACACGTGTCTATTGGCCCATTTGGGTGGTGTAATGTGGATTTGAGCAAAAAGGGTGACTCTCGAGAAAGTTCTAATGGATTTAAGATTAATATGTAACAATTGAGAATTTTTGGTGGACTTGTTTATGGCTAAAATCTTAGATTTAAGTTGTATGTATCGAGACTTGTGGCATTTTTGTATATCATTATGGATTTTATATTTCGGTATCAGGAAGGTGAATGAAACAGCCTTGGATTCAAATAAGGTATTTTCAGAGTGGGTGTTTCGGTTGTGGTATTTATAGGGTAATTATAATGTGGTGAGACTCTACCGATATTTTGGTGGCAATATTCTTGGGTTTGGTGACCTGCGTGGTTTGGTCGAGTTAGAGGAATTTAGTTCTAATAGATGTGGTGTGTTGTGCGGGATTAGGATTTACATGTACAAGGTGACAGTTCAGTCTTAAAGAGAAGGTAATGAATATTGGACAACATGGTGAGTTTTAAATATTTCAATGAATGTTATAATTGCTCGGTAATTTCTGAGAAGGGTGCGCATTTCAGAAGGCGCATTGTGTTTTGACTTACGGATGTTCATCAGTATTGCAGTACTCACCTGGTTGATAGACTGCTAATATTCAAATTATTTCTATGTGGAACGGAAGAATTATGAAAGTATTCCTCATGGGATTATCATGAATGGAAGATGTGTTAGTCATTTTAGTGCTGGAGTTGGGATCCGTTATGGTGATTCATGTGTTCGATGAATTTGGAGACTGGGAGTTCTCAGAAGTATATTATTTCGGGGTTGCGACTTATTTGAGGTGACTATTTTATTTAGTGGTGGAGAAACTAGTTGCGTTAATTATTTGTAATAGCTATGTGATATGAGTGCGCATATATGTAAGGTTTGAGCCCATGTAGGGTCATTAGAGCAAGTATTCATACTCGGAAAAATGCTTAGGCTATTATATGCCTAGAGTTGACTGTTAAGCGTAAAGTTATAACGTTTCCCGCATTCGTACCTTGTTGAGAACTATCTGGGCTATACTTGAGGTTACAAAGAAGATGATTCCTTAAATAAACGGGGTAGTTACTAATTCTGCATTAAAAATTACCGATTTGAAGTGTGATAGCAGACTTTGCACATGATTACACTATGACGTGCTATTTCTACCAGTCCAGGAGAATGAGAATCTTATTTCATTATCATATACAAGTGTACTTGTTTAATTGCTCATGTATAATATGTTGGGACTGGAGGCCTATGACAATGCCAGGCGATTCATATTATTGCCACGTGAGTTGTCCGTGCCGTGTGTGGGAATTCTATTTCTATAATAATTTATATGATCTATTAATTTCCTTCCTCTACAATTGTGCACATGCACCTACGGTTATCCTCTTCACGAAATTTGAGGAGTTGGTTGTAACATTGCGGTTGTGGTGGTACTTGTTAAACTTGCAATACGGTTCTCTTCCTTGAGACCTCTCCCATATTTGGGTACACAGATTGCGCAGTTGTGGCTTGAGTCATATTGATGTGGCGTGTCTGTGGATAGTTGTGTTTAATAATATAAGGTCATTGGACCTAGAATGGGTACTATCATGCTTGATTATGGTATATTCGGGAGGATAATATTGAAAGTCAGCTTAGGAGGGGATTATGGTTCTGTTTGGGGCGAGAGAGCTCC
>AWOL01S0007141.1:194729-208125 GCA_000715115.1 Nicotiana otophora
GCTTGAGTCATATTGATGTGGCGTGTCTGTGGATAGTTGTGTTTAATAATATAAGGTCATTGGACCTAGAATGGGTACTATCATGCTTGATTATGGTATATTCGGGAGGATAATATTGAAAGTCGACTTAGGAGAGGATTATGGTTCTAGTTAGGGTGAGAAAGCTCCATGGCTAGTTGATCTAATGAGTGGTTATGAGTTTTTGATTATTTCTTTCATCATTGGCAGTGTACGAAGGTTTCGGAATGAGGTTCTGTTGAATGCAGGCATTTATACTAGTACTTGGTTGGTTTTGAGTAGTTACTGTGATCGGAAATGGTGTTGCGAGCATGCGAGTTGTGTAGTACGTTATGTAATTATATCTGGGGTTATGGTCATGGATCGATGCAGCTTGTTCAGACTTATACAATGTATAATTGTGAGATTTGAGTCTTGTAAAAAGTTTTGAAGGTTAGGAATTGAATTCTAAGGTTTTTGGGCTAAGGTTAAATTGAAGATTTTTAGTTGTATTACATTGCCAGGACTATATGGAATAGGGTGACCTGGGATCACCTTCGGGTATGTGCGTGGTAAGGTGGAATAGAGATTTGAAGGTTAAGAACAACTCTCGGCACCTTCGAGGACGAACGTATATTTAAGTGGAGGAGAATGTAACGACCCGACCGGTTGTTTTGCGTATCACAACCCCGTTTTCCCCATTTACTGCTCAATTTATGCCTTACAGTTGATTTATGACTTATTGGGTTGGTTGGTTCAGGTCCGGAAGGATTTCGGAGTGAAACACTTAGTCTCATAATTGAAAACTTAAGTTGAAAAAGTTGACCGGATATTCACTTATGTGTAAACGACCTTGGAATTAAATTTTGATGATTCCAATAGCTCTGTATGGTGATTTTGGACTTAGGAGCGTGTCCGAAAAATTATTTGGAGGTCCGTAGTAGAATTAAGCTTGAAATGGCGAAAGTTAAATTTTTGAAAAGTTTGATCGGGGAGTTGACTTTTTGATATCGGGGTCAAAATCTGATTCTGAAAATTTTAATAGGTCTGTTATGTCATTTATGACTTGTGTACAAAATTTGAGGTCAATCGGCGGTGCTTGATATGTCATTGTGTGAGAACATTTATATTCTGATCTGAATTTCATTATTCTGAACTGACAGTTCCATCAGTTGAAAACCAAAAGCGCACTATTAACTTATATTGTTTAAGTCTCAACCATGTTTATCGCATTAGAACAATTGTATAGGATGAGATGCTTATACGTTAATAAAGTTGATATTGAAATAAAAGAAGTTTAAAAAAGACAACAATGAAAAAGATATGTGGCAGTTTTCTTTTATCATATTATGTATTGAGCAAGTGTTTGCACTAACGACGAGTTTGAACTAGTTATCTATCTATTCTATATTAAAATCACGAATACACTTAGAAAAATATCGTTCTTTTTTTTACAATAACAACAACAACAACAACAACAACAACAATAATAAAATACTTAGTGTATTCCCACAAGCGGGATTTGGAAAGGGTAGCATGTACGCATACCTTACCTCTACCTTGTGAAGGTAGAGATATTGTTTTCGAAAGACCCTCGGCTTAATAAAGCAACATCACTATAGTTATGACAAAGAACTATGGAAAGCAAAATAGTAATAACAGTCAGAAAAAATAAAAAAATGAAGCAAAGGAAACCTCAAGTAATAATATTAGTACTACAACTATGAAAAGACGTATAGGTTTGGAAAGGATACGCTCGATCACTTACTAACCTACAACCCTAATCCTCGACCTTCACACCCTCCTATCAAGGATCATGTCCTCAGTAAGCGAAAAATATGGCATGTCCTATCTGATCACTTCTCCCTAATATTTCTTCAGCTTACCTCTACCTCTCCTTGGACCCGCCATAGCCAACCTCTCAGACCTCCTCACTAGGGCATTTGTGCCTCTCCTCTTTACGTGTCTTTAACGATCTCAGCCTCGATTCCTTCATCTTGTCCACCACACAAGCCACTTCCACCTTATCTCGAATATCTTCATTCCTAATCTTATCCCTCCTAGTATGACCAAATATCCATCTAAGCATCCTCATTTCCATAACTTTTACCTTCTGAACATGAGAGGTCTTGACTGACCAACACTCTGCCTCATACAACATGATTGGTCTAACCACTACTCTATAAAACTTACCTTTAAGTCATGGTGGCACATTCTTATCGCACAAGACACCGGATGCGAGTCTCCAATTCATCCACCCTGCTCAAATATGATATATGACATCCTCGTCAATCTCCCTATTTCATAGGATAATAGACCCAAGATACTTAAAACTTTCTCTCTTGGGGTGACTTGTATGTCCAACCTCACTTCAATTTCATCCTCTCGAGTCACGTCACTAAATTTGCATTCCTATTATTCTATTTTAGTCCTACTCAACTTGAAACCTTAGATTCCAAGGTCTGCTTCCAGACCACCTGCCTAGCGTTAATACCGCCTCGTGTCTCGTCAACCAGTACTATGCCATCTGCAAATAACATGCACCAATGTACCTCCCCTTGAATGTGTCGCGTAAACTCATTCATCACCAAGGCAAATAGGAATGGGCTAGGTGTTGATCCCTGATGCGACCCCACCTCTACTGGGAAGTGTCCCCAGTCCCCTTCCACCGTTCTCACCTGGTCTGAGTCTTGGCTCTATTGTACATGTCCTTAAGTACCCTAGTGTATGAGACATGAACACCTCTAGCCTCCAAGCATCTCTACAAAATATCCTAGAGACTTTGTCATATGCCTTTTTCAGATCGATGAACACCATATGTAAGTCTTTTTTCCCCTCCATATATTGTTCCACCAATATCCTAGCAAGATGAATGGCTTCTGTCATCGAACGCCCCTGCATGAATCCGAACTGGTTTTCAGGAATAGACACACCTCTCCTAGACTTTCATAATGTGGCTTAGTAGCTTGATATCCCTGTAGTCGTTCGCCTTTTTACGTTTTAAAAATAACTTTTACAATGACAAAACTGTAATTAATATGACTTTAAAATCAATTAAACTTTTGCATCTTAAATCTCTCCTTATTAAAAAAAGTAAGAAGTCCTAATATTTAGGAATTTAAGATCAATAAATATTTCACCGTATATAAATTATACTAATTGAAAATATAAGCTTTGTGTAATACTTATAAAATCAAGATGAGAACGATGGTGACTTCAATTGATTTATAATTTAAAAAAAATTAAAAGTGTGGGGACATAAAATCACATATTAAATAAAAATTATTTCATACAATAATATTTAGATTAAAATTATTTTAATGTAGAATAATTAAATATACATTTTTTTAGTCATACATAATAATTAACCCGTGTTCAATTAAGCACCCAAAATGATTATTTGATACTATATTTATTCATACTAAACAGTGCAAGCCTAAATTTATACCATAAAAGCACGAAACATCTACACTACATGTTAATTAACTCTTATCCTTTAAATTTTATTATATTGAATAAAAATATAGTGTAAATATTTTATTAATGATTAAGATTTTAAAATTAATTAATTCTTTTTTATTGAATCTTTTCTTATTCGAACTATGCAGGAAGTCCAAAATGACTTTAAAATGAATTGTATATAAAAAAAATATTTAAACTAATATATATACACATATTTACTAAATTCAATAATTTTTTATAGTAATTTGTTCGTCCTATTAATTTTTCATGTTTTAGTAATATTTTCTTTGCTCACGTACATTTCGACAAAGTTATGTAAATTATAATTTTTTTTTAAATTTCTAAAATTTCATTACATGGATACCATTGAAACCTTTGAAAGGAGATAAACTAAGAAGACATATGATTTAATTTTTTAAGTTACATCATTTGATAAATCTTTAAAGAATTATAATAAAAACTTTTGTGTTTCAGGAAAAAATCTTAAATCTTAAATATTCAAAGGCTATGTGTTTTTTATTGAAACTAAAAAGGAAGCACGCTAACTTGTGAAATTAAAATGATAAAATTATAAATTTAAAAACATAATTTAAGGTGAAAATATTGAATAATGATTTAGGACTTTTATGGAGATTGTTTTTATTTAGTTAGATATATATGATCAATATTCATCAATTCGAAAGCTTATACTTAATTTTATAACTCAAATATAATTTTAATAATTTATGTAATTTCTTACAAAAATTACTCATTGAGATGGGGAATACTCAATTTAAAAAATAGAAAAGGGTCATCAATGCCCCTGACCTATTGAAAATGGCTCAAAAATGCTCCTAGTTAACCTTTGGGACCAAAAATACCCTCAACGTTTTTTTGGAGGGCTCAAATCTACCCCTGAGATTTAACAGACCAGTCAGGGTCAAATTTATCCTTTAAAAGATACCCGACCCGACCCGCTGACCCAGAATACATATAACCCATTTAACAAAAACCTAAAAACAAGAGACTATTCTTCAGCAAAACATTTCTCTCTTCTTTTATGGCTTAGACTCGATTCTTGTGTGTGAAGTCGATTGTTGGAGCAAATCTGCATAGTAATTTCAAGGATTCTCTTGAAGATTCATATCCAAAGTCAAAAGTGAGTTTTTTACTATTTTGTATGAATTTCTTTTGGGTTTGAAATTTTTGGGTATTTACAACTTGTCCTTCTAATGCATTTGTTTTTACTTTATTTATGTTGGTTGAAGCTTTTAAAGGGTTATTAAACTAGCGTTGGGAGTTATTTATTCATTTGTGGTCGTATTGTTTGTTAAATGTCGTTAGATTCTATTTTTTTTTAATTTGTAGTACATATTTACTTTCTTTTTTGGCTTACATGTGCTGGCTTCTGAAGAATGCAAGAAAATGTGGACTTGGATCTTAGTATAATTCATCATAGTGAAACTTACATTGGCTCTATAGTTGCTGGAACTGATTGTGATAGTTCTGAGTAAGAGGAAGGTGATGAACTTGTATCTAGTGATTATTACAGTGAGGAGTTGGAGATGTTTAGAAACGAAAAGACTAAAGAAGTCAATGAAAAATTAGACATGTACAAAGAGTTGGAAAATGGCATGACCGTTAAAGATATACCTGAAGCTAGAAGAATTATTGGATTTTATACAGTTGCTAATTCTAAGGGTCTAAAGGTAAAAAAGAGTGATACAAAAAGACTTAGCTATAAATGTGATACTGGATGTCCTTTTAGGTGCTTTATTTCTAAGGACGGGAAAAGCCAAACTTTTAAGATCAAGACTTTGAACCAAAATCACGATTGTGATCCAGTTTATCAGAATCATAGAGGTGATTCCAAAACTTTAGCGCATTGCTTTAAGAGAAAAATTCAGAATAATCCTATGTATAAGATCAAAGATATGAGGGGAGACTTGGAAGGAGAATTCAAGCTCAATGTTAGCAAGTTAAAAATGAAAAAAGTTAAAAGGATTGTATTGGAGAAATTGGAGGGGAGTTACCTAGATGACGATAATAGATTAGAGGCATACGCACAAGAATTGAGAGAGAGCAATGTTTGTTCTAATGTGGTGGTAAATATATCCAAGGAAGCCTTGGCAGAAGGTAAAATGTAACGACCCGGCCGGTCGTTTCGAGAGTTATAACCCCGTTTTCCCCATTTCTACTTCTTTTTATATTATTCAGCTATATTATGTTATATCGGATTAGTTGGTTTGGGACCGGAGTGGTTTCAGAGTGAACTGAGACACTTAGTCTATTAAGTAGAAACTTAATTTGAAAAAGTCAAACAGATGTTGACCTATATGTAAACGATCTCGGATTTGAATTCTGATGGTTCTGTTAGCTCCATTAGGTGATTTTGGACTTAGGAGTACGTCCGGAATATGATTTGGAGGTCCGTGGTAGAATTAGGCTTGAATTGGCGAAATTTGGAAATTTGGCGATTTCGGTCGGCAGTAGAAAATTTGATATAGGGTCGGAATGAGATTCTAGAAGTTGGAGTAGGTTCATAGTGTCATTTTTGATGTGTGTGCAAAATTTGAGGTCATTCGGACATGGTTTGATTGGCTTCGGCATCAGTTGTCGAATTTGAAAATTTAGAAGTTCTTAGGCTTGAATCCGAGGGTAATTTGATGATTTGATATTGTTTTGAGTTATTCGAAGGTTCAACTAAGTTTGTATGTTGATATATGACTTGTTGGTATTTTTAGTTGAGGTCCCGAGAGCCTCGGGGTGATTTCGGGTGGTTAACGGATTTGTCGAAGTTAGAAAATACAGCTGAAGTTGCTGCTACTGCTGCTATTTTCTCACCTGCGGAAGAAAGAGTCGCAGGTGCGAGGCCGCTGGTGCGCGTGGGGAGTTCGCAGGTGCGGGCAATGATGGGCTAGGCAGGTTGCATAGGTGCGAGTTGGAGGTCGTATCTGCGAGCCCGCAGGTGCGAAACGTGGGGCGCAGATGCGAAAAGGGGGATGCTGGGCAGGCTTCGCAGAAGCGGAGTATGAGCTCGCAGGTGCGAGAATTTGCTGCGCAGATGCGGAAAAATGTGAGGCCAATGCTGGAGCGCAGGCGCAAAGGATTTGGCCGCACCTGCGAGCTCGCATGTGCGAGGCCTGGAGCACAGGTGCGAAATCTAGGGAATTAAGTGGAGTTTGCGGATGTGGCACCTTGACCGCAGATGCGGTCCCGTAGGCGCGGAAAAAGAGCCCGCAGATGCGAAAACTTGGGCAGAACCCATAAATAGAACACTTCGCGAATTTGGCTCATTTCCACCATTTTCAAGTCGGTTTGTGGAGCTTTTGGAGTGATGTTTGAAGGGTGATTCAAGGGCTATCAGTGAGGTAAGTTGCTTGAGCCCTAATACTTGTATATATGATGATTTTCCATTGTTTAGTCATTGTAATTAGTAAAAATGAGGGGTTAGGGCATGAGATTTTTGGAGAAGTAATTTAAGGATTTGAAGGACCAAACGATGTCAGATTTTGACGAATTTAGTATGGTTAGACTCGTGAGTAAATGGGCTTTCTAGTTTTGTAAATTTTGTTGGATTTCGAGATGTGGGTCCGGGGGTCGGGTTTGAGCCAATTTTGGATTTTGGTCTAATTTTGTAGCTTTTTCATTGGAATTCATTCCATTAGCATATATTGATGGTATTGTACTGATTGTGAATAGATTTGGAGCATTTGGAGGCCGAGTCCAGAGTCAAGAGCATTACGGGGTAGAGATTTGACCGGTTTGAGATAAGTAACGATTGTAAATCTAGTCTTGAGGGTACGAAACCCCGGATTTTATATCATTCTACTATTTTTAGTGACGCACATACTAGGTGATGGGCGTGTGGGCATGCACTGTTGGGACTTGTGACTTGGTCCGTCCTGTAGCAACTGTAAAGTTGCATACTTCCTTAAAACTATATGATACTTATATGTTTTAGAAAGAGTTTCTGTAAATTGGGCTGAATGCCATGTTTGGGCCTTGTACCAGTATTGTTTGGACCCTTAGAGGCCTTTTCTTTGATTAAAAATCTTTACTCAGTCATAGTTATACTTGTTTACTGCATAACTCAGTTTTATGACTCTATGTTGATGCATATAAATGTTGTTTTGGACTGAGCACCCTGTTTTACTGAAATGCCCGAGTGGCTTGAGAGGTTTATGACTGAGTGAGGCCAAGGGCCTGATTTGTGAGGATATTTATGGGATCGGGTTACACGCCGCATCATGTTACATATTTATGGGATCGGGCTTCACGCCGCAGCTTATTTGATATCGGCCGAGGGCCTGAGTGATTTATGCCATGATTTGGCTTGATATAGCGCTTGGGTTGAAGGAGTCCCTCCGGAGTCTGTACAAACCCCCAGTGAGCGCAGGTACCTACTGAGTGCGAGTGCCGAGTGCTGAGTGATTGGGAGGCATGAGTGATTCTGAGGTCTGCCCGAGTGGCAAGAGTGATTGTGAGGTATGCCCGAGTGGCAAGAGTGATTGTGAGGTATGTCCGAGTGGCACGAGTGACTGTGAGGTTTGCCCGAGGGGCTGTATATGAGTGATGTTTTGCCCGAGGGGCTGTTTATGATTTTATTATTTTTGCTCACCTTTGCATTTTTTCTCTATTTGAAAGCTGTTGAAAAATATCTTTAAATGAATTTTTACCGGAACTGTGTTTAAACGAGATATTTTGATTCAAATCTTGATTTTAAAAGTATGTGGTATTTTACTGAGATTTCCTGATATGAATATTATATGCTTTACTGTTCGTCGCTACTACTCAATCTTTATTTATTGTTGTTACTTACTGAGTTGGCGTACTCACGTTACTCCCTGTACCTTATGTGCAGATCCAGGTGTAGCTGGACACGGTAGTGGTTGTTGATTGTTCTGATTGCAGATTTTTCCGGGGATAGCAAGGTAGCTGCCTGGCGATCGCAGCCCTGCTCTTCTCCCTCTTATCTTCCTCTAGTTGTATTTAGCTATTTTCCAGGCTGAGTTAGCCTTGATATTGTTACACAGATTGTTGTAGATGTTCATGACTAGTAACACCCTGATGTCGGGCTTTTCCTTCAGCACTTTTATTTTGATTGGAACTCCTTTACGAAGGTTTTGTGTTAAATATTATTAAAATTATCTTTGAAATAAAAATATCGGTTCGTTTTGGAAATAGGTCGGCTTGCCTAGATCCACGATAGGCGCCATCACGACAGGGGTTAGTTTGGGTCGTGACAGATTGGTATCAGAGCCTAGGTTACATAGGTCTCATGTGTCATGAGCGGGTTTAATAGAGTCTTGCGGATTAGTACAGAAACGTCTGTACTTATCTTCGAGAGGCTGCAGAACCTTTAGGAAACTCCACATTCTTGAATTCTTGTCGTGCGAATCTGTTGATTCTAGTAACTAAATATTTATTGTTTCATTCTCTCACAGATAGTGAGGATTTGTGTTACCGGTCAGGAGGGCCAGCCATTAGTACCACCAGACAGGGCCACGAGAGGCTGAGGCCGCGGTAGAGGTCGTGGTAGGGGTAGAGGTGAAGCACGTACAGCAGCTGGGGCAGTACCTGCAGATCCACTGGTTGTCCCAGATCAGGACCAGGTTCCAGTTGTTGATGCACCAGCTCAGGCAGCACCTCTGCCTATTGTGATTTCAGGCCTTCAGGAGACCCTAGCTCATATTCTGACAGCGTGTATCGGCCTTGCTCAGGTGGTCTCTATTTCGATGGTCGCAACCACTTTTCAGGCCAGGGGAGGCACTCAGACCCGTGTCGCTCGCACACCCGAGCAGGTTATTCAGGAACTTCAGAAACCGGAGGCACCACCAGTCCAGTCGGTTGTAGTTGCTCAGGATTATGTGGTTTATGTTATGCCTGAGGATGATCAGCGTAGGTTGGAGAGGTTTGGGAGACTCCAACCACCACCTTTTAGTGGCACAGAGAGAGAGGATGCTCAGGACTTTTTGGACAGGTGTTAGAGGATACTCCGTACTGCTGGTATTTTGGAGACTTGTGGGGTCTCATTCACTACCTTTCAGTTTTCTGGGGCTGCACTCAAATGGTGGGAGACTTACGAGAGGCATAGGCCTGTTGGCGCATCACCCCTTACTTGGCAATAGTTCTCCGTGGTCTTTTTGGAGAAGTTCGTGCCTCGATCCCGCAGAGAGGAGTTGCGCAGACAGTTTGAGCGGCTTTGCCAGGGTGATATGGTTGTGACACAGTATGAGATGCGGTCCTCCGAGTTGGCCCGTCATGCGATATGGTTAGTTCCCACGGACAGGGAGAGGATCATGAGGTTTATTGATGGTCTCACTTATCAGCTACCGTTGCTCATGACCAGATAGAGGGTTTCGGGTGCTACTTTTGAAGAGGTTGTCGACATTGCTCGACAGATTGAGATGGTTCATGGTCAAGAGAGGGTTGAGAGGGAGGCCAAGAGGCCTCGTGGTCAGGGTGGATTCAGCGGTGCTCCTTTTGGGGGTCAGTTCTAACACAGTAGAGGTCGTTATTTCAGACAGGCTCAGTCAGCTCGACCATTTCATCGGGGTGCATCATCTGGCCAGGGTTCTCACAGTTCTCATCAGGGCCACTCATCACTTAGTTCCCTTCCAGCTCAGAGTTCATTCCGTGCTCCACCTGTTCAGGGTTCTTCCATGCCAGGTTCTTCTAATAGTCATCCTTGTGCTAGGGGTTCCCTTCAGTTTCCGCCACCAGCACCAGGGAGTTGTTTTAAGTGTGGGGAGATTGGGAATATGTGGAGTAATTGTCCTCATCATCATGGAGGTCTATCTCAGCAGAGGAGTCAGCCTCTGACTGCAGCACCAATTACCTCACCATCCGCCCAGTCAGTTAGGGGTCGCCTTAGAGGTGGAGGCAGATCAGGGGGTGGCCAGGCCCGTTTCTATGCCCTCCCTGCCAGACCAGATGTTATTACTTCAGATGTTATGATTACAGGTATTGTCTCAGTTTGTCACAGAGATGCCTCAGTATTATCTGACCATGGTTCCACGTATTCATATGTTTCCTTGTATTTTGCCCATTTTCTAACCCCGTGAGTCTTTAGTTTCATCTGTTCATCTATCTACTCTTGTGGGCGATACTATTATTGTGGACCGCGTATGTTGGTCATGTGTGGTGACTATTGGGGATTTGGAGACCTAAGTGGACCTTTTATTGCTCAGTATGGTTGACTTTGATGTGATATTGGGTATGCATTGGTTATCTCTATGTCATGTTGTTCTTGATTATCACGCTAAGACGGTGACGTTGGCTATGCCGGGAATTTCGAGGGTTGAGTGGAGCGGTCCTGTAAATTATGTACCAAGTAGGATGATTTCATATTTGAAGGCTCATAGCATGGTTGAGAAGGGTTGCCTATCTTATTTGGCTTTTGTGAGGGATGTTAGTGCAGAGACTCGTTCATTGATTCTGTTCCGGTGGTACGTGACTTTTCGGATGTATTTCCTACAGACCTGTCGGGCATGCCGCCTGACAGGGATATTGACTTTGGTATTGATTTGGTGCCAGGCACTCAGCCCATTTCTATTCCACCGTATCGTATGGCACTGGCGGAGTTGAAGGAATTGAAAGAACAGCTTCAGGAACTCCTTGATAAGGGGTTTATTCGGCCTAGTGTGTCACATTGGGGTGCACCGGTTTTATTTGTGAAGAAGAAGGATGGTTCCATGAGAATGTGTATTGATCACAGGCAGTTGAACAAGGTCACAGTCAAGAACAAGTATCCTTTGCCCCGTATTGATGATTTATTTGATCAGCTTCAGGGAGCAAGGGTGTTCTCCAAGATTTATTTGAGGTACGGTTATCACCAGCTGAAGATTCGAGATTTAGATATTCTTAAGACAACTTTCAGGACCCGATATGGCCATTATGAATTCTTGGTAATGTCTTTTTGGCTGACCAATGCCTCAGCAGCGTTCATGCATTTGATGAACAGTGTATTCCAGCCCTATTTGGACTCATTCATTGTTGTATTCATTGATGACATTCTGGTGTACTCTCATAGCTAGGAGGAGCACGCTCAGCATTTAAGGATTGTATTACAGAGATTGAGGGAGGAGAAGCTTTATGCAAAGTTCTCCAAATATGAGTTTTGGCTCAGTTTAGTAGCATTCTTGGGGCACGTGGTGTCCAGTGAGGGTATTCAGGTGGACCCGAAGAAGATGGAGGCGGTATAGAGTTGGCCCAGACCGTCTTCAGCCACGGAGATTAGGAGCTTTCTTGGTTTGGCGGGTTACTACCATCGCTTTGTGGAAGGATTTTCATCTATTGCATCGCCCTTGACCAAGTTGACCCAAAAAGGTGCTCCATTCAGGTGGTCGGATGAATGTGAGGAGAGCTTTCAGAAGCTCAAGACTGCTTTGACCACAACTTCAGTGTTAGTTCTACCATCAGCTTTAGGTTCTTACACCGTGTATTGTGATGCCTCGAGGATAAGCATTGGTTGTGTTTTGATGTAGGAGGGTAGGGTGATTGCCTATGCCTCGCGCCAGTTGAAGACCCATGAGAAGAACTACCATGTCCATGATCTTGAGTTAGAAGTCATTGTTCACGCCTTGAAGATTTGGTGCCATTATCTGTATGGGGTTTATTGTGAGATCTATATTGATCACCGGAGTCTGCAGTATCTGTTAAAGCAGAAAGATCTTAATTTGCATCAGCGGAGATGGTTGGAGCTTCTTAAGGACTATGATATCACTATCCTGTACCATCCGGGGAAGGCCAATGTGGTGGCCGATGCTTTGAGTCGCCAGGCAGAGAGTTTGGGGAGTTTAGCATATCTTCCAGCAGCAGAGAAACCTTTGGCATTGGATGTCCAGGCCTTAGTGGGCCAGCTTGTCAGATTGGATATTTCGGAGCCTAGTCGGGTATTGGCTTGTATGGTCTCCAGGTCTTCTCTTTATGACTGTATCAGGGAGCGTTAGTATTATGACCCCCACTTGCTCGTTCTTCAGGACAGGGTTCAGAGAGGTGATACGAGAGATATGACTATTGGTGATGATGGCGTGCTGAGCATGCAGGGCCGGATATGTGTGCCTAATGTAGATGGACTTTGAGAGTTGATTCTTGAGGAGGCCCACAGCTCGCGGTATTCCATGTCGCGAAGATGTACCATGATTTGAGGTAGTACTACTGGTGGAGGCGGATGAAGAAGGATATAGTTAGGTTCGTGGCTCGGTGTCTCAACTGTCAGCAGGTTAAGTATGAGCATCAGAGACCGGGTGTCTTACTTCAGAGATTAGAGATCCCAAAGTGGAAGTGGGAGCTAATCACCATGGACTTTGTAGTTGGGCTCCCACGGACTTCGAGGAAGTTCGATGCTATTTGGATTATTGTGGATTGGCTGACCAAGTCCGCGCACTTCATTTTAATTGGTACTACTTACTCTTTAGAGTGGTTGGCTGAGATTTACATCCGAGAGATCGTTCTCCTGCATGGTGTCCCAGTTCCCATCATTTCAGATAGGGGTACTCAGTTCACATCGCAGTTTTGGAGGGCCGTGCAGCGAGAGTTGGGCACTCATGTTGAGTTGAGCATAGTTTTTCACCCTCAGACGGACGGGCAGTCCGAGCGTATTATTCAGATATTAGAGGATATGTTGCGCGCTTGTGTCATTGACTTTGGGGTTTCATAGGACCAGTTTATGCCACTCGCGGAGTTTGCATATAACAATAGTTATTAGTCAAGTATTCAGATGGTTCCGTACGAGGCTTTATATAGGAGGAGGTGTAGATCTCCGGTTGGATGGTTTGAGTCGGGTGAGGCTAGGCTCTTAGGTACAGACTTGATCCAGGACGCATTAGATAAGGTGAAATTGATTCAGGAGCGGCTTCGCACGGCGCAGTCTAGGCAGAAGATCTACGCGGATAGGAAGGTCTGTGATGTGTCTTTTATGGTTGGGGATAAGGTTTTGCTGAAGGTATCACCC
>AWOL01S0007141.1:210251-228607 GCA_000715115.1 Nicotiana otophora
CGGAATGTGATTTGGAGGTCCGTGGTAGAATTAGGCTTGAATTGGCGAAATTTAAAAATTTGGCGATTTTGGTTGGCATTGGAAATTTTGATATCGGGGTCGGAATGGAATTCTGGAAGTTGGAGTAGGTTCATAGTGTCATTTTTTATGTGTGTGCAAAATTTGAGGTCATTTGGACGTGGTTTGATTGGCTTCGGCATCGGTTGCCGAATTTGGAAATTTAGAAGTTCTTAGGCTTGAATCCGAGGGTAATTTGATGATTTGATGTTGTTTTGAGTGATTCGAAGGTTTGACTAAGTTTGTATGTTGATATATGACTTGTTGGTATTTTTGGTTGAGGCCTCGAGGGCCTCGGGGTGCTTCCGGATGGTTAACGGATTTGTCGAAGTTGGAAAATGCAGCTGAAGCTACTGCTACTGCTATTTTCGCACATGCGGAAGAAAGAGTCGCAGGTGCGAGGCCGCTGGTGCGCATGGGGAGTTCGCAGGTGTGGGCAATGCTGGGCTAGGCAGGTTGCGCAGGTGCGAGTTGGAGGTCACATCTGTGAGCCCGCAGGTGCAAAACCTAGGGCACATATGCGGAAAGAGAGATGATGGGCAGGCTACGCAGAAGTGGAGTATGAGCACGCAGGTGCGCTTGCGCAGGCGCGAGAATTTGCTGCGTAAATACGGAAAAATGTGAGGCCAAGACTGGAGCGCAGGCGCGAAGGATTTGGCCACATCTGCGAGCCCGCATGTGCGAAGCCTGGAGCGCAGGTGCGAAAGCTGGGGAATTAAGTGGAGTTCGCAGATGCGGCACCTTGACCGCAGGTGCAGTCCCGCAGGCGCGGAAAAAGAGCTCGCAAGTGTGAAAACCTGGGTAAAAACCATAAATAGAACACTTCGCGAATTTGGTTCATTTCCACCATTTTCAAGTCGGTTTGTGGAGCTTTTAGAGTGAATGTTGAAGGGTGATTCAAGGGTTATCAGTGAGGTAAGTTGCTTGAGCCCTAATACTTGTATATATGGTGATTTTCCATTTTTTAGTCATTGTAATTAGTGAAAATGAGGGGTTAGGGCTTAGGATTTTTGGAGAAGTAATCTAAGGATTTGAAGGACCAAACGTTGTCGGATTTTGACGAATTTGGTATGGCTAGACTCGTGAGTGAATGGGCTTTCTAGTTTTATTTATTTTGTCAGATTTCGAGATGTGGGCTCGGGGGCCGGGTTTGAGCCAATTTCGGATTTTGGTCTAATTTTATAGTTTTTCCATTGGAATTCATTCCATTAGCATATATTGATGGTATTGTACTGGTTGTGAATAGATTTGGAGCATTTGAGGTTGAGTCTAGAGGTAAGAGCATTGCGGGGTAGAGATTTGACCGGTTTGAGGTAAGTAACGATTGTAAATCTAGTCCTGAGGGTACGAAACCCCAGATTTTGTATCATTCTACTATTGTTAGTGACGCACATGCTAGGTGACGGGCATGTGGGCGTGCAATGTTGTGGATTGTGACTTGGTCCATCCCGTAGCAACTGTAAAGTTGCATACTTTGTTGAAACTATATGATACTTATATGTTTTATAAAGAGTTTTTGTAAAGTAGGATGAATGCCATGTTTGGGCCTTGTGCCGGTGTTGTTTAGACCCTTAGGTTCCTTTTCTTACTATCCTCTTTTTTGATGCATATAAATGTTATTTTGGGTTGAGCACCCTGTTTTACTGAAATGCCCGAGTGGCTTGAGAGGTTTATGATTGAGTGAGGTCGGGGCCTGATTTGTGAGGATGTTTATGGGATCGGGCTGCATGCCACAACATGTTGCATATTTATGGGATCGGGCTGCACGCCGCAGCATATTTGATATCGGCTGAGGGCTTGAGTGATTTATGTCATGATTTGACTTGATATAGCGCTTGGGCTGAAGGAGCCCCTTTGGAGTCTGTACACACCCCCAGTGAGCGCAGGTACCTACTGAGTATGAGTACTGAGTGACTGGGAGGCATGAGTAATTGTTAGGTATGCCCGAGTGGCAAGAATGATTGTGAGGTATGCCCGAGTGACAAGAGTGAGTGTGAGGTATGCCCGAGTGGCACGAGTGACTGTGAGGTTTGTCCGAGCGGCTGTATATGAGTGATGTTTTGCCCGAGGGGCTGTTTATAATTTCATCATTTTTGCTCACCTTGCATTTTTCCTCTATTTGAAAACTGTTGAAAAATATCTTTAAATGATTCTTTACTGGAACTGTGTTTAAACGAGATGTTTTGATTCAAAACTTGATTTTAAAAGCATGTGGTATTTTACTGAGATTTTCTGATATGAATGTTATATGCTTTACTGCTCGTCGCTACTGCTCAGTCTTTATTTATTGTTGTTACTTACTGAGTTGGCGTACTCACGTTACTCTCTGCACCTTGTGTGCAGATCCAAGTGTAGCTGGACACGGTAGCGGTTGTTGATTGTTCTGATTGCAATTTTTTCCGGGGATAGCAAGGTAGCTGTCTGGCGATCGCAACCCTGCTCTTCTCTCTCGTATCTTCCTCTAGTTGTATTTAGCTATTTTCCAGGCTGAGTTAGCCTTGATATTGTTAGACAGATTGTTGTAGATGCTCATGACTAGTGACACCCCGATGTCAGGCTCGTACTTTTGTTTTGATTTGAACTCCTTTGCGAAGGTTTTTATGTTAAATAGCACTGAAATTATCTTTGAAATAAAAATATTGGTTTGNACCTTTTCTTTCAGCACTTTTATTTTGATTGGAACTCCTTTACGAAGGTTTTTGTGTTAAATAACATTGAAATTATCTTTGAAATAAAAATATCTGTTTGTTTTAGAAATGGGTCGGCTTGCCTAGTTCCACGGTAGGCGCCATCACGACAAGGGTTAGTTTGGGTCATGACATAAAAGAAGATTCCTTAGGTTGTATGTGTGCTTCCAAGTTATGAAACATGGCTTTAAAGATGGTTTGAGACCTTTTTATATGATTGGATGGCACATTTTTAAAAGAAAAATGCAAGGGGCAATTGTTGGTGGTTGTTGGACAAGATTCTGGGAATCATTTCTATCCAATTACTTGGGCGGTGGTGGATAAAGAAACCAATAGGACATGGAGTTGGTTTGTGGAGATGCTGAAGATTTTATTGGACTTGAAGGATGGTGAAGAGGTGACCTTTATCTTAGATATGCAAAAGGTATATATTTACTATTATGTCTTCCTTATTTGCTTTAAATGAGGTCCTTATCATAAATTTAATTTCTTTTCCGCTACTCCATTTTTGGCAGCTAGATGTTATTTCTGTAGTGGTTCCTAAAGAAAATCACAGATTTTATGTAAGACACATTGAAGCTAACTGGGCAAAGAAATACAAGAGGGGTGGGGAGATGAGGAAGATGTTGTGGTGGTGTGCACGGAACACATATGATGAAGATTTTAAGGATCAACTAAAGAATTTGGGTTCTTTGTCTGAACAAGATGTCAAAGACCTATTGTGGTATCCACCTCAAAGTTGGTGTAGAGCGTACTTTGACACAAAATGCAAGAATAATATGGTGGATAACAATTTCACAAAATCTTTCAATTCTTGGATTCTGGAAGCCAGGTCAAAATCTATCATAAAGATGTTGGAGGATATTATGATCAAGGTGATAGAAAATTCATCATTAATTTTCAGTTTTATTAATTGAGTTAAATATTATTATGTGACTATTTTGTAATTGTTTTGCAAAGGCAATGAATATGATCGGGGAGCATGAAGATGAAGCTAGAAATTAGAAAGAAGATATCAGTTCACTTGCAATGAGGTTGTCTAAGGACTACAAGCACATTGCAAAAGGGTGCAAAGTTATATTTAATGGAGATAATGGGTATGAAGTAACAGAGGGTGTAGATAGGTACACAGTAAACTTATTGTTGAAGAAGTGTACAAGTAGTGCATGGGACTTGTCTAGAATCCCATGTCCTCATGCCATCAAAGTAATGATTCATAAAAAGGTTGATCCACTAACTTGGGTGCATTGGTGGTATTCTAAGGAGGCTTATATATTGGTTTATAAGCATAAGATACAATCTGTTAGAGGTAAAAAATTCTGGAAAGTGGAGTCACATCATGCCATGGAGCCACCACCTTTAGGTAAAACGGTTGGTAGACCAAGGGTGAAGAGAACAAGAGAAAAGGACGAGGCTAGGAAAATGGAGGGGATATGGTCAGCTTCAAGAAAAGGGCTTCGCATGACATGCGGTTATTGTGGTGCACCAGGATATAACATCAGAAGATGTCCAATAGTAAGATGATTTTATATTCCCATTCTAAATTAATAATAACATAGTTCAAATACCTAACTTAAATTTCAAATCATGTAGGTCAAAGGAAAGCACAATATGTCTTATGAAGAAACTTCTCAGTCACTAGAAGATATTCATATGACAGCACCTCAAGATTCCCAAGATTCAGAATTTGTGTTCATTCCTGTTCCTGGATTAAATATGTCTTCTAATCAATTTTATGATGTTGACGAGATTGGGTGTGAATCTGATCCAACTCTAATGCCCAAGGTGATTTCTGAAGCTAACACTAGGCTTAAACAAAGACAACTACTGCAAAATCCTATTGGTTCCAGAAAGATCAATTTCATGGGAGATGAAAATGGTGTATATTTACCATCTGATTTGCCATATTCCCCAAGAAAGATCACTTGGGTAGGAAAAGCAGCAATGACCCAAACCAATTGGTAGAAGAAAAGGAAAGAAGAATTACAAAACTGAAAGCGATGATATTAGGACAATTAGAAGTTAAATTATTTTGTTGGTTGCGATGATGTTCTGTAATATCTATTGACTTATAGACATGTAAACTGATTATCGTTTGTTGTTTTTGTGATGAATCAATTACGCCAATGGTTTTACTGATTCTAACAAAAATATATTTGTGTCGAATCAGTTACCGCAATGACTTTGCTTATGTGGTGAACTTGATGTCATGGCGATGACACTTTTATGGTGATTTTCAGTAGTTTAATATTTTTCAAAATTTTTATATATATTTCAGCAGTTTTGTAGTAAGCATTTTAGTATTATTCAGTTGTTGTTTTGTATTTCAACAGTTTGCTTCGGGTAATGGCACTAACTAAGCTTCAGGCCATGTCAATAGCAGATAAATTCTTAATCAATAGCAAGTAATTACTTTCTCGGCAAAAATATTACTCATAAATTAATTGGAGTTTTGGCCGTAAATTGGCTCATAACTTGTCCGCAATTACATCTACTCAATTGGTTGAGCTTTGAGAGGAAACAAAATTTTTGGACATTCTATCACAAAAGAATAAATTTTTATGCAAAGATAACGGGAGATTATGTTTTGCTGAAGAATAGTCTCTTGTTTTTAGGTTTTAGTTAAATGGGTTATATGTATTCTGGGTCAGCGGGTCGGGTCGGGTATCTTTTAAAGAGTAAATTTGACCCTGACTAGTCTATTAAATCTCAGGGGCAGATTTGAGCCCAAAAAAAACGTTGAGGGTATTTTTGATCCCAAAAGTTAACTGGAAGTATTTTTGAGCTATTTTCAATAGGTTATGGAGCATTGATAACCCTTTTCCGTTTAAAAAATAATACTCCCAATACACTAATTGTCATAAATGTGTGTGTGAGAAATCAAGTACTCAACTGAAGCTAATCAACTAGTGTACTTTGTACCGTGTACGCACAAGATTATAAGAGCTAATGCGCAATTGCGTTTTATAGGACAGGTCACCGGTTCACTCTCTTGAAAATTCCTGCAAATTCAAAATATTTAATGTCTTAATTACATTAAGACGACAAAGATCAACATAGGGGTGGTGGCGCAGTTGGCTAGCGCGTAGGTCTCATAGCTTTACGAGTAATCCTGAGGTCGAGAGTTCGAGCCTCTCTCACCCCAATTACCCTTTTTTTCCCCGAAAAGGGGCCAAACATGTCCTTGAACTATCAAAAAAAGGTCCAAATATACTCTTCATCCACCTATTTTGTTAAAAATGCTCCTTGCTTACCTTTCTGGCTCATTTATGCTCTTCAAACTAACATAATTGTTTATTTTTTGCTTTTTAAGAATTATTTATTAGTGGTGAATTCCTATTGGACGATTTTAAACCCGCTCACCCTGACCTTTTCCCTATAACTAAACTTAACACAAAATCCGTTAAAATAAAATCATCTACTTCTTTGAACTTGAAATGGAGTTTATTTTCAAGTTCAACCAATACAAAATTATCTTGTGTCCAACCCATTGAAGAAACTTTTATAAACTTCAAATAATAAACCACACCCGTTTGAAATGGTACGAATAGTTAGCAAAAATCAAACAATAGCATAATAATCGAGAGAACAAAAATCATTAAGATAACTAGATTTTTTAGTCATAAGTTCAGTTAGGGGTAGGCGTCGACCGGTTCGATTCGATTTTTATGGAGTTCGGTTCGGTTTGTTCGGTTTTCAGTTTTTTATTTGGTGCACCAATAACCGAACCAAAATTAGCTCGGTTTTTTTCGATTTTTGATAATTCGATTCAGTCGATTTTCAGTTCAATTCGGTCGATTTTGAACAAATTACATCAAGTACTTTGCATTCAACTATAATAGCCTTTGGGTTTTGTTTTCAAAGTTTAAGAAAATGGGGCATGTAACTCGATGAAATTAGATGCTCACACATGCATATTAATGTACAAAAATTTTCATCGTATGCATTAAGGAAAGCTTAACAAGCAAGAGTAAATAAATAATGATTCCTATTCCACTTAACCTGATGTCTTACAGAAAAAATTGTTGAACACACTTAGTCAATTCAATGACTTGTTGTTCAGAGGTAGAACAACAAAAGGTTCCAGAAATTCCATTTAATTACAGTGTGCAGCACAGGTTTGAATCAATAGAGCTAAACATATGCAAAATGCTTGATAACATGTCAATGGATACCTGTAGTCCATCACATACTTAGCTTTCCCCACTCTACAAGTTGTAGAATCGCCTGCCTTTCGTTCTTCTCCATAGTCAACTGAAAGTTCTTAACTGAGCTCTGGATTCTGAGTCCCGCTCTTCCTCTATCTCTAAAATCTAACTCATACTGTCTTGGCACCTTATTGTAATGAGGAATCTTTGAAACGGTTGATTCACTTTATCCATATGCTCCTCCCAGTTTGTGGGTAGCCCGTCGAGAAAATTATGTCCTCTATGGAAACTTCGATTTTTCGGTTTAACCGAAAATCAAAATTATAAAATCGAGCACCGAATCTAACACCGAAATTATAAAAAACATAAACTGTAAACCAACCGAATAAGTCGAAAAACCGAAACCGAAAAAATCGAAGTTTACGGCTCGGTCATTTTTTCGTTATGGTCGTTATTATGCTCACCCCTAAGTTCAGCATATGAGGTAATTTAATAATAAGTTTCAATCATCTAAGGTAAGGAGGTCAAACAGGCGAGTCAGATAGAATATGGGTGGGTTAAAATTGGGTAATGCAAAATGAATAAGTTATCCGACCCGATGCATATTTAATACGGATAGAAAATAGATTAACCGACGGATAAGATGGGTAACCATATTATTCATGATTTTTTGAATATGATCATTTTTAGAAAAATTTCTAGTCTTCCAAGTTTGAGGAACACCCAATTTGAGTTTTTATAAATGTAAAAGTTAAACTCATTAGTTATCCATTGGTTATCTATTTTCTAAGTGGATAATCTGATTCTTATGCATATTTGAACCGTTTTTAAAAAAATTATTATCCAACCCATTTTTAATGGATAATATGGATGAATAACTGTTCTTTTATCCATTTTAGCACCACTAATTTAAGGTGAGAAAATCACGAGAAATGAAAGAAAACTCAGCAAGTTTTCATGCTTTTTGTTGATCAACTTACTTGATTGTCTATTTTACCTCTGTGAAAATAATTTTCCTCCAATTATTCATATATGTTATATTTATCTTATAAATAAGTATGTTGGAAAAAATTAATTCCATAGAACAAAAATGTGAAGGGTTTTGGTCATGGGGCGAGTATGTTGGGTCTGGCTGGGGTGAATTTTAATTTCGTCCATTAGGAATTCTCCACATAATAAATAATTAAAAAATAAAAAACAAAAAAAAATTATGTTAGTTTGAAGGGCATAAATGAGCCAGAAAGGTAAATATAAGGGTATTTTTAACAAAATAGGTGGATAAAGGGTATATTTGGACTTTTTACGATATAGTCCAGGGACATTTTTAGCTCTTTTTCGTTTTGTTTTTGTTATAAAATTTAGCTCAAAGTAATAATATAGAACAAGAAAAAACAAGCTAAGAGATATAGAGAGAAAGAGATGAGAGATTCTTAATTTTTCTTCAATTGTGTGTATTTTCTTATCTATTACAAGACCTTTATATAGGCATGAAAAGTGAAGAAAAATATGTCATTAAGCATTTGAGAAAATCATGGAGGAAGAGTAGACATCCACCATAATTTGATTTTTCTTATAACACTCCCCCTTGGATGTCCATAGATAATGTGCATCGTTAAAACCTTATTAGGAAAAAACCTAAGGGAAAAAATCCTAGTAAAGGAAAAATAGTACATATATTTAGAAATACGCCTTTTGGTTGCCTCGTTAAAAACCTTGCAAGGAAAACCCAGTGGGACAAAACCTTGTAAGAGAAAAAGAGTACAACGCGTATTAACTCCCCCTGATGAGAGCATCAATTCACATCCTTGAGCCTTCGCATCCCATTCTTGTACACTAATTTCTTGAAGGTTGAAGTTGATAGAGATTTGGTGAACAAATCAGCCGTATTATGACTTGAACAGATCTGTTGCACATTGATATCACCATTCTTTTGAAGATCATGTGTGAAAAATAACTTTGGTGAAATGTGCTTTGTCCTATCCCCTTTTACGAATCCTCTCTTCAATTGGTCTATGCATGTTGCATTATCTTCATACAAAATTGTGGGTAGTTTATCATACTTCAAACCAGCTTTGTCTCGAATAAGGTGTATTATAAACCTCAACCATACACATTCTCGACTTGCTTCATGAATAGCAATTATCTCAACATGATTAGATGAAGTAGCCACGATTGATTACTTAGTCAATTGCCAAGATATGGCAGTACCTCCATATGTAAACACATAGCCTGTTTGAGATCGAGCCTTGTGTGGGTCAGATAAATACCCAGCATCGGCATAACCAACAAGATCGGGACTGCAATCATTGCCATAAAATAATCCTATATCGGTAGTCCCTTTTAGATACAACAATATGTGTTTGATTCCATTCCAATATCTCCCTATAGGAGCAGAGCTATATCTTGTTAAGACATTAACTGAAAAAGTTATGTCAGACCTTGTAATGTTAGAAAGATACATTAGTACACCAATTGAACTAAGATAGGGTAATTCGGTACCAAGAAGCTCTTCATTATTTTCATGAGATCGAAATGGATATTTATTTATATCGAGTGATCTCACAACTATTGGGGTACTCAATGGATGTGCTTTATCCATATAGAATCGCTTCAAAATCTTTTTAGTGTATGCTGATATTGATGGACAAAAATTCCATCTTTCATATACTCAATTTGTGGACCAAGACAAAATTTTGTCTTCCAAGATTTTTCATTTCAAATTCTTTCTTTAAATAGTCTATTGCTTTAGGAAGATCCCTAGGAGTTCCAATGATATTTAAATCATCAACATACACGGTGATTATAATAAATTTAGATCTAGATCTTTTTATAAAGACACAAGGACAAATTGAATCATTCTTGTACCCTTTTTTCAATAGGTACTCACTCAAGCGATTATATCACATGCGCCCTGATTGTTTCAACCCGTATAAGAATTTTTGAAGCTTTATTTAATAAATTTCTTAGAAATATTAATATGCTTCAGAACAATTTAAATCCTTCAATGATTTCCATTATACGCATATCACGTTTTTCTTGTATTGCCAGATTAAAACCTGAAATGATGACATCCACCACTGGAGAATATGTCTCTATATAATTAATGTCAGGATATTTACAAATCTTCTTGTGACACAAGTCGTCTTTATGTCTATCGACTTGACCTTTTTTTTCGCACAAGAGCACATTTATACCTCAACTGGCTTTATACTTTCAGGTGTTGGGACTATCCGTCCAACTTCATATTTTTCAGGTGAAATCAATTTTCATTACGTATTTTTCATTTGGCCAATCATTTATCTGTCCAAATTTCATGACAGATTTGAGCTCAAGATCCTCGTCAATATTAATAATATTGAGCGCTACATTATATAAACAATATCGTCGACGATCATTTTATATCGGTACTACTATTACCCAATAAAGACATAACTTATTGAGATCTCTTTATCTTATTATTTTCAGGTACATGAGCCTCTCCCATGAGGTCTTATGAAGTGCTATGTCTTGGTGCTCCTCTAGAGCACTTGCCTCCTTATTACGACCATCTTGAACATTTGCTCATCTTCTTCTTCAAGGAGTCTTATCTTTGGAATCGATTAGTCTATTATACTTCATGCATGCCAGCGACTCTTTTCATTATGAACTTTATTTTATTTGGAGCATTAGCAGCTGAATATGATATTTAGCTTTGGGTCAGCAAATACGGCTGGCAATATTTTGCAAATGAATTATCACTTGAACTTCAAGTTCATATTTTCTCATACAAGGATCTATATATACTCATAATAATTCATTACATGCATTACTTTTTCAGCTACCCATTTTCTTCCCTTATTGTTGTGATCACCAACACATATCCCTAACCTTATTTGGGGATCCATCTTTGTGCATTGTGATAGAACAATTAAATAATATAATATATTCATATTTCTAGATGGAAATTATTTGGTTCCTGACCCTGAACCGATTGTAATAGGAAAAACTTATCATAACTTGGCTAGACGTGTACAAGTGTTATTGTATATTAAATAATATCTCACATATATTTTGGCAGTTTTGTTCTCATAACCAATGGTTTAGATATAATTGGAGGCATAAAATTTCTACTAAACCGACTTATATTTAAACCAGTATTATCAAGATAAATCATCATAATTTATATTCTGAAACTGTGCTCTAATAATTTGAGCAATCAATCTTGCAAAAGCCAAACTGCAAGTTGATAACAAATGTACATCTGACCATATAATAGATGCATCTATTAAAATCATATAATAGTAAACAGTCCACATGGCAGGTGACTGGCCCCATATATTTATCACCTTTTATTTGTTCCAGAAATCAAGGGATTCAATCCCAACCTTAACTGGTATATCATGAGACTAAGCAGCATAAGGGAATTCTTGAAGAATCTTCTATTTCTTCAATATATGCCAATGTAATTCTCAATTAATTTTTCGCATCATAATTGACCCGGGATGGTCAACCAGTCATGCCAACTAATATTTGTTTCAGTAAACCTCTAGTTTACTTGTGACATTATGATTCCACCATCATGCTTATATTTGTGTAGTAAAAATAGAAAGAAAATCGGGTAACCTTTCATATTTACCCCTTATAATTATAGAAATATGAAAATATTCAATATTCCTTTCATTTATAGTCTCAATATGCCAACCACTTTGACTTATACATTTGAAACTCGAAAAGTTTCTTTTGAGACTTTACAATAACAACGTCATGAATAATTTTATTCATTTGGGTAGTAACAAATTAATTTTTCCGGCGCTCTTAATAACTTTTGTACTACAAGATCTTTTGTCACATCATTTATATGGTAAATGTCTCCTTCACAAAGAAAATTATATCATAATAAATTGTCGTGGTCAAAATCATCATAAGAAAAATCATTTCTTGCTTTAATTTTGCCTTTAATAACCTTTTATAAGGCACAACAAAAAATATATATATTTTGCGCATCACATGTACGCGACCAATGACATATTCATATCACCATACAATAATATTTATTCTCTTTATTTCACTCAAACCTCCCTTAGAGGTGAGTTGTGTGGTATTCATCTAATCATGCATTGCATGTCTTTATTCATTACTTTTATCACATATTGCCACATTCACCTTTAGGAATGGACTTCATTCTCAATGCTTATCACAAGTCACATTCTCTTCAAGGAATGGATCATAATCAGCGGCGTGGTTTATTATTTTTCATACTAATTTGATAGTAAACATTGCCTTTACATTTTTAAGGACTATTTTGAGAACCCTTATTGTTCTCCTTTTATAATCATAGTGATTATTATTATTATTTTGATTTTTGGAACGCCCACGTTCATTGTTCAACCATTTATCTTCATTTAGACTTATTATTGTCATGCCCCAAATCTGGGAGCGAGACCGGCACCCGGTGCATCACCTAACCTAGCGTACCAAATTGCGACTAAGGGACTCTGAACGTATAATGTCATAATTTGGCCATGGGGCCACCTTGCAGGACAATTTGCGAAGCAAAATATAAAACTGAATGGAAACTAGCACTGACTAAACATCAATATAAAGATGAGACGACAAGACTGTCATAACTACTACAACTGACAAACCACCAAAATATACATACCAGGCCTACTAGCCCCAACATAGTGCACTAACTGACATGATATGTCTACAAGCCTCTACTGATGGATATATTATGATCGGAATAGGGTCTCGACCTACCCATAATATATATACATATATACAGAAGATGTACACGAAAACCTAGACCCTATAACTCCGAAGGACGTGGAGCTTACCGATCAGGTTAAACTCTAGAAACACCCACTTAGGAGGTCTACCCGTTTGTCTATATGAACCTACACGCATGAAATGCAACTTCCCCAGAAAAGGGACGTCAGTACAAAATAATGTACCGAGTATATAAGGCAATAACATAACTGAAAGTTGAAACTGAACTGATAATATAATAATTGAAAGTAACTGGGAGTCAAAGATGATCTAGAGATATACTTACCTGTTGATACTGACTCAACTAATTCAATATAGTAAGTAAAATAATTATTCGGCCTTATAAGGCTCGGTATATATAATTGCTCTGTCGTAGTAGGCTCGCTCATATGTACTAGGCCATACTAGGCTATGTATCTCGGCAATGCTGGACTCGCTCATAGGCGCTCGGCCACAGTAGGCTCGATATATAACTTACCATATGATAAGAGATTGCCCAATAGGGGGCCTGCCCATCGATTATAGCTAGATGGTGGTGAAAATACTGTAATACTGTCTATATGTATATAGACCCTCTGCTCTCTTGACTGGAAAAAAACAATACTTAACTGAATATAAAGTCCCGATAAGGGAGAATACTCTAACTTTTGAGACTAGGATAATGTGAATAAATTCATGAATACAAACTTCTCTTTATGTCTCGTTATCAAACATATGTAGTTACAAGATCATGCCAAAATGAAGGAAAGATTTAGCCTTAACATACATTATTACAATCTTTCCAATCACTAAGTTGAACTCGCCTCTTCTCACCTTAATCTACAGCAATGATAATAATACTATGATTAAGTTAGGAAAGGTACAACTATCGCACAATGAACGACAAGCTTATTTTGTATTAAAACAGACAACACCTCCCCTATAATCCTTACTTCCTCCAAATTCAAGATAACACCAACAACACCAAAAACAACAATAACAACATATATACATTATTTTTCAACCTTATGTACACCACGTAATACTACAAAATAGCCCAACACGCCCCAATATCTTTATACACAAAACGACCACCGTAGTAGTGTCAACAACCCGAAAATGTTACGACGAACGACCAGCCCAACATCCAGCATTTATGTGGTGTTTCTCCACACCCTTCCTCCACCAAAACTCCACAAAACAATAGTAAATCACGCAGCCTAACAACAACACCAAACAGTCCACAAAACAATCCATAAAGCAGTCTGCTACAAGTGAATAACTCGAACTCATGGCTTCCGATCACCATCTCGTGAGTTCTTACAAATATAGAATAACTTACTATGCATCTACAGTTGAAAATAAAGGATGAAAGATAGAAGTAAACTTACCTTATTTGTTGGATAACTCACCTCGTATCATGGTTTTTCAAACTCTAGGCTTTACCTCCAATTAGAACTTGAAAGGGAGAGAAAATCAATTGGGGTTTGTGGGAAATTTTTGGGAGGATTTTTGCAGAGATTAAGTCTGGTTATTTTGCCCTATTATCAGCCTAATATATGAAGGGGATAGGACTTTAAAAAGTCCTCTTTGAACGACCCGAACTGACCCATTTTTGGACGACCTAAATTGACCCACTTTTGGATTCTCGTTTAAGCAAGTAGGTGACAGTCTGCGCAGTCTCGCAAAAATGCCCATATCTCTCTACTCCGATATCATATTGACAAACAGTTTAATGCATTAGAAATTAGACTCATAGATATTTAATTTGATGGGGGAACACCCCATAACTCTAAGTATATTGGGAGAAAATTGCAGTTACATTTGACCCAAAGTTTTAATAAAATCTATGAACGTAACTCGTGATGACTTTCATCGACTTTTGTTCCACCACTCGCTTGACTTCAAAACATAACACACGACTATCATACGAATAACATAACTCATAACATAACCTCCTTATCATACTAAACACCCTGGTCTCACCTCAAAAGTACATGCTATAACATTCTCAACTTGTCGACTTTCGACGAAACATTATTTTCTTCAATTCCTTTAGCTTCTGAACCTTCCAACCCTCTTTGTACTTGTTGTTCATGATCTTCAATACTGGTAACTTCCAAGGTAACATGATTAATTTGCTTTATATATTTTCAAAGATGATCTCATTTTTTGGGTCCTACATTAGTTTGCTCATGCCGTAGTTTTACGTACAAAAATATAGGTTGTAACACACAATAACCCCTTGGGAACATTCGTCCTCGAATGTTTACTTTTAGAGACTAAAGAAAAACCTTTTGCCAGAGTTTCCTTTGTACACTAGACTATAACCAACCTGCATGCAACCCGAAAACATACTATGTATGCCACACATGGCCAATGTCTATAAATAACAACACTTTGCCTCACACAGTCATAAATCATAAATACTGAAAATCTGTAAATTAGAGCTTACCTGATGACCTACTAGCCTGAATAGAGTTGTGATGTAGCATCCCATCTCGAGCCATATCTTCAGTTTGAAATATGTGGGGGTATTTATACTTCATTTCTTCCTCCGCTTCCCATGTCATCTCTTCCACATTCTTGCTTCTCCATAAAACCTTCACGTTGGCTACCTCCTTAATTTGTAGCTTGCGGATTTGTCGGTCTACGATGGCAACTGGAATTTCCTCGTATGACAAGTCTTCCGTAATATGTACATCATCCGTGGGCACCACTATGGTAGGATCACCAATGCACTTTCGTAGCATAGATACGTGAAAAATCGGATGGACTGACTCCAAATCTGAGGGCAATTCTAACTCATAAGCAACTTGGCCCACTCTCCGAATGATCCTATAAGGCCCAATGTACCGTGGGCTAAGCTTGCCTTTTTTGCCAAACCTCATCACGCCCTTCATTGGGGATACCTTTAAGAATACCTAGTCATTAACCTCGAACTCTAAGTCTCGTCGCCGCATGCCACAATATGACTTCTGATGACTCTGAGCTGTCAACAGTCACTCCCGGATAAGCTTTACTTTCTCTACGGCCTGCTGAACTAGGTCTGGCCCATGTAACCCAGATTCTCCAACATCAAACCACCCTATCGGAGATCTGTACTTACGCACATACAAAGCCTCGTACGGAGCCATCTGGATACTGGAGTGGTAACTGTTATTATATACAAACTCAACAAGAGGCATATGTTCATCCCAACTTCTTTTAAAATCCAACACATATGCTCGTAACATATCCTCGAGCGTCTGAATTGTGCGCTGGGCTTGACCATCAGTCTGTGGATGAAAAGTTGTGCTGAGATTCACTTGAGTCCCTAGACCTCTCTGAAATAACCTCCAAAAATATGCTGTAAACTGGGCCCCACGGTCAGATATAATAGATACTGGTACTCCGTGTAGCCGTACTATCTCCTTAATATATAACTTTGCATAATATTTTGATGTATATGTGGATGTGACCGGTAGGAAATGAGCTGATTTTGTGAGCCTATCGACTATCACCCATATAGAATCGAACTTACGATGAGAATGAGGTAAACCCGTGACAAAGTCCATGTTTACCGCCTCTCATTTCCACGTTGGGATCTCTATAGTCTACATTAGCCCTCTGGACTTTTGATGCTCTGCCTTCACCTGTTGGCAACTAGGACACTGGGCGACAAACTCAGCAATGTTCTTCTTCATATCGTTCCACCAGTATACATCCTTAATGTCATGATACATCTTCGTTGTCCCAGGATGAATGACGTACCACGAATAATGTGCCTCTAACATAATCATGTCTCGTAGCCCTGCTACATCTGAAACACACAGACGACCCTAGTATCTGAGAACCCCATCTCCCTTGAGCTCTAATAACGTCTTCTTCTACTGCGGAACTCGTACTCTCAACTCGACCAACTCTAGGTCCTCGTACTGCCTTTCCTTGACTTCAGCTATGAGTAACGATTTTGTAGTGTTTTGGAGTATAACTCCACCATCATTGGAATCTACTAACTGAACCCCTAAACAAGCCAATTGATGAATCTCTCTAGTTAATTGTATTTCCTCGGCCTTTACATGTGCTAAGCTACCCATGGATCGACGACTTAAGGCGTCTGCTACAACATTAGCTTTCCCTGGATGGTAGAAAATGTTAACATCGTAATTTTTCAATAACTCAATTCATCACCTCTATCGCAAATTCAACTCTTTTTGCTTGAATATATATTGAGGACTTTTATGATCTGTAAATACATCAATATGAACACCATATAAATAATGCCGACATATCTTAAGTGCATGGACAACTGCAGCTAACGCGAGGTAGTGGGTTGGATAATTCTTCTCGTGCTTCTTTAACTGCCTTGAAGCATACATAATTACCTTTCCATATTGCATCAGGACACATCCTAACTCGACACCTGAGGCATCACAATATATGACATAACCCTCTAGACCCTCTGGAAGTGTTAGAACTGGCGCTGAGGTCAACCTATTCTTAAGCTCTTGGAAACTCTGCTCACAAGCCTCCGTCCACTGAAACTTAGTTGCTTTTTGCGTCAACTTCGTCAATGGTGCCGAAATGGAAGAAAAACCCTCTACGAACCTCCGGTATTTCCTGCTAAGCCTAGAAAGCTACGAATCTCTGTCGGAGTGGTAGGTCTAGGACAAGATTTCACGGCCTCAATCTTCTGAGTGTCTACCTTTATACCTTCATCCGTTCATCGGATACAATATGCCCTAAGAATGCTACAGACTTCAACCATAACTCACATTTATAAAACTTAGCATACAACTTACGATCACGGAGGGTTTGGAGTACCGCTCGCAGGTGGTCCACATGCTCATCCTCTGAACTTGAATAAACCAGAATATCATCAATAAATACTATCACGAACAGATCTAAAAATTGTCGGAATAGGATATTTATCAAGTCCATAAATACGGTGGGTGCATTCGTCAACCCGAAGGACATGACAAGGAATTCGAAGTTGCCATATCGGGTCATGAAGGCTGTCTTTAGAATATCTTTCTCCCGAACTCTGACCTGGTGGTATCCCGATCTCAAATCTATCTTTGAAAAGAATCTAGCCCCCTAGAACTGATCAAACAAGTCATCGATCCTTGGAAGTGGATACTTATTCTTAATAGTTACCTTGTTAAGCTGCCTATAATCGATACACATCCTCAACGAGCCGTCTTTCTTCCGCACAAAGAGTACCGGTGCACCCCAAGGTGAGGTATTGGGCCTGATGAAACCTTTCTCCAACAAATCTTTTAACTGCTCCTTCAACTCCTTTAATTCGTCATGTGCCATTCTATACGGAAGGATGGATATTGGTTGAGTTCCTGGAAGCAAATCGATGCTAAAATCAATCTCTCGCTCTGGAGGAATACCTGGAAGCTCATCTGGAAACACATCTACATACTCTTTGACTACGTGAATAGATTGAAGTGTAGGTATCTCAACATCTGCATCTCTAACTCGCACAATCTTATAAATGCACCTTTTGCAATCATTTTCCTCACCTTCAGATAGGAAATAAACCTACATCTGGGTGTCGCTATATTACCTACCCATCAAGGACTGCCTCACCCAGAAAATGAAATATGGCTGCCTTTGCTTGGCAATCAAATATGGCATAGCAAGCTGCCAACCAGTCCATGCCCATGATAGCATCAAAATCCATCATCTCTAGCTCAACTAGGTCAGCTGAGGTCTGACGACTACAAATTGTCACCGTACAACCTCG
>AWOL01S0007141.1:228683-284123 GCA_000715115.1 Nicotiana otophora
GGCAATCAACTGTGGCATAGCAAGCTGCCAACCAGTCCATGCCCATGATAGCATCAAAATCCATCATCTCTAGCTCAACTAGGTCGACTGAGGTCTGACGATTACAAACTGTCATCATACAACCTCGGTAAACCCGTCTAGCAATAATCGATTCTCCGACCGGTGTAGATATCACAAAATGATCACTTAGTATTTCAGGCACTATACCAAACTTCCCCGCAACAAATGGGGTAATATATGATAAAGTAGATCTTAGGTCTATCAAGGCATGAGCATCGTGAGAGCAAATGGTCAATATACATGTCACAACGTCTGGTGAAGACTCATGGTCATGTCGACCCGCTAAAGCATAGATACAGTTCTGATTAACATCTAAACTGGAACCTCTACCTCTTCCTCGACCTCTACCAGCCGAAGACTGAGACTCGCGCCCTGAAGGATGCACAAATATAGATGATCCTGGTGCTGAACTTGCTGGTTATGCCATAACCCAGAATCTCTATTTGGGCAATCTCGCATCATATGCCCCGGATGCCCATATGTATAACAAGCATCAGAACCTGCTCGGCATTGGCCCAAGTGTCCTCTACCACATATGTCACACCGCGGCGGAAATGACCATGTCTGCCTTGAACCTCGATGTCGCTGTAAACCCGACGCCCATGAGCTCTCACCTGGTCCTGACTTAGTATAGCGGTCATACCTGTAACCCTATAACTGAGGTGGCGGAGGCCTAGGTGGCCGTCCGAAGTACTAGGGCCTATAACTAGCCTGAGACCTGGGAAATCTCATCCTCTTACGTTGCCCTTGCTAAATCCTCTTTGTACCCTACTGTTGACCCCTACCCCTTTCTATATTCTGAGTGAATGCCTGAATCCCGGAGATATCCATACTATCATTCAATGTAGCGGTGGCACATGCCTCAGTCAACTTTGGGGCTAACCCTAATATAAACCTATGGATCCTGTCACGCATAGTAGCAACTATGGATGGTGCATATCTGGCTAATAAGTCAAAACAGAGACTATACTCTCGAACACTCATATTGCCTTGCTTGAGGGCTAAAAACTTATCAGCTCGAGCCTGTCGGATCTCCCGCAGTAAGTATTAGTTAAGGAAGGCATCTGAAAAATTCTCCCAACTAGCTGGAGGTGCATCATATGCCCCAGACCTCTCCTATCCCTCGTACCAAAGGATGGCTATATCTCGGAGTCAAAAAGTTGCTAGCTCAACTGCCTCCTTCTCGGTGGCATGCATAACCCGAAAGATCCAATGAAGTTGATCTATGAAATCTTGCGGGTCATCCCTCTAATCTGTCCCTGTGAACTCTAGGGGACTCAAAGCAATAAACTCTCAGACCCTTGAACTCCGAGACCCCTCAGAAGATCCTGCACTTGCTGATGCCCTAGCTTGTTGTTGGGTAGCTACAAATTGTGTCAACAAATGCACCGCACTCCTCAAGTCCTTATCTAATGGAAGTGGAGAGGGAGCTGGATGTGCGGTATCCCTAGGAATCTCATCAGGTGGTGGAGGAGCCGGTAATGGCTGAGTAGGGGTCTCGCCTTGGGCCTCAAACTGAGACCCGTCTACTGGGGCTACCCTGCTGGTCCCCTCACCTATTGTTGTATCTCCTCTCTGGCTAGCCGTAGTCTTCCTAGTCGCCGTCATTTGTGTATGAAAACACCAACATGTAAGTTTAACTCAAATTTTCTATAACTCAGTTCTACAACACAGTTTAGATTTGAAAAAAGGGTAACCAACTCCTAAATGCCATGTAATTCCCAGCTTATATAATGTGGTGCACAACACATCTATAAACAAGACCCTGATAGATACGGCTTGTAGACTCCCTATGACAGAACTGCTCTGATACCAAGTTTGTCACGCTCCGAACCTGGGAGCGAGACCGGTACCCAGTGCCTCACCTAACCTAGCGTACCAAATTGCTACTAAGGGACTCTGAACATATAATGTCATAATTTAGCCATGGGGCCACCTTGCAAGACAATTTGCGAAGCAAAATATAAAACTGAATGGAAACTAGCGTTGACTAAACATCAATATAAAGTTGGGCCGACAAGGCCGTCATAACTACTATAACTAACAAACCACCAAAATATACATACCATGCCTACTAGCCCAACATAGTGCACTAACTGACAGGATATGTCTACACGCCTCTACTGATGGATATATTATGATTGGAATAGGGGCTCAACCTACCCATAACATATATACATACATATAGAAGATGTACACGAAAACCTAGACCCTATAACTCCGAAGGACGTGGAGCTTACCGATCAGGTTGAACTCTGGAAACACCTACTGAGGATGTCTACCCGTTTGTCTATCTGAACCTGCACGCATGAAATGCAGCGTCCCCAGAAAAGGGACGTCAGTACAAAATAATGTATCGGGTATATAAGGCAATAACATAACTGAAAGTTAAAACTGAACTGATAATATAATAACTGAAAGTAACTGGGAGTCAAATATGATCTGGAGATATACTTACCTGCTGATACTGACTCAACTCCTTCAATATAGTAAGTAAAATAATTGTTCGGCCTTATAAGGCTTACTATATATAACTGCTCTGACGTAGTAGGCTCACTCATAGGCACTCGGCCATACTAGGCTATGTATCTCGGCCATGCTGGACTCGCTCATAGGCGCTCGGCCACAGTAGGTTCGATATATAACTTACCATCTGATCAGAGGTTGCCCGATAGAGGCCTGCCCATCGATTATAGATCAATGGTGGTAAAAATACTGTAATACTGTATATATGTATATAGACCCTCTGCTCTCTTGACTGGAAGAAAATAATACTTAAATGAATATAAAGTCCCGATAAGGGAGAATACTGTAACTTCCGAGACTAGGATAATGTAAATAAATTCATGAATATGAACTTCTCTTTATGTCTCGTTATCAAACATATGTAGTTACGAGATCATGCCAAAATGAAGGAAAGGTTTAGCCTTAACATACCTTATCACAATCTTTCCAATCACCAAGTTGAACTCGCCTCTTCTCACCTTAATCTACAACAATTATAATAATACTATCATTAAGTTACGAAAGGTACAACTATCGCATAACGAACGACAAGCTTATTTTGTATTAAAACGGACAACATCTCCCCTATAATCCTTTCTTCCTCCAAATTCAAGATAACACCAAAAACACCAAAAACAACAATAACAACATATATACATTATTTTCCAACTTTATGTACACCACACAATACTATAAAATATCCCAACACGTCTCAATCTCTTTATACACAAAACGACTACCGTAGTAGTGTCAACAACCCGAAAATGTTACGAAGAACGACCAACCCAATATCCTGCATTTATGTGGTGTTTATCCACACCCTTCCTCCACCAAAAATCCACAAAACAATAGTAAATAACGCAGCCCAACAGCAATACCAAACAGTCCACAAAACAATCCACAAAACAGTCCGCTACAAGTGAATAACTCGAACTCACGACTTCCGATTACTGTCCCGTGAGTTCTTACAAATATAGAACAACTTACTATGCATCTACAGTAGAAAATAATGGATGAAAGAGAGAAGTAAGTTTACCTTATTTGTTGGATAACTCATCTCCTATCTTGGTTCTTCAAACTCTAGGCTTTACCTCCAATTAGAACTTGAAAGGGAGAGAAAATCAATTGGGGTTTGTGGAAAATTTTTGGGAGGATTTTTACAGAGATTAAGTATGGTTATTTTGACCTATTATCAGACTAATATCTGAAGGGGATAGGCCTTTAAAAGGCCTCATTGAACGACCCGAACTGGCCCATTTTTGGACGACCCGAACTTGTCCAGTTTTGGATTCTCGTTTAAGCAAGTAAGTGACAGTTTGCGCAGTCTCGCAAAAATACCCATATCTCTCAACTCCGATATCGTATTGACAAACGGTTTAATGCGTTAGAAATTAGACTCATAGATCTTTAATTTGATGAGTGGAACAACCCATAAATCTAAGTCTATTGGGATAAAATCACAGTTACATTTGACCCAAAGTTTCAGTAAAACCTATGAACGTAACTTGTGATGACTTTCATCGACTTTTGTTCCACCGCTCGCTTGACTTCAAAACATAATACACGACTATCATACGAATAACATAACTCATAACATAACCTCCTTATCATATTAAACACCATGGTCTCACCCCAAAAGTACATGCTATAACATTTCCAACTTGTCTAGTTTTGATGAAATATTATTTTCTTCAATTCTTTTAACTTCTGAACCTTCCAACACTCTTTGTAATTGTTATTCATGATCTTCAATATTGGTAAATTCCGAGGTAAAATGATTAACTTGCTTTGTATATTTTCAAAGATGATCTCATTTTTTGGTCCTACATTAGTTTGCTCACGCCACAGTTTTACGTACGAAAATATAGGGTGTAACAATTATGCGCCGCTACCACATTCACTTCGAGAATGGAGCAAATCAAGTTGGACAATATTCATGCCTTTTCATGAATAATGTATTATTTTTCTTTAGTTATCATTATATCATCAATATGGTATAATGAGACTCAAACCTAATATCTTACCAATATAAAGGCATGTTAGACCATAATAATTGGGACTCAAACCCAACTCTTATCATCATGGAGCATTAGGACTTGATCCTGATGTCTTACCCTCATGGTGCATTGCGACTTGAACTCATTGAAGTTGGTATCATTAATAGCAAATAACAAAAATAATTTCAAATACGAAGGAAATGCTTACCTCTTGAGTTAAACTCTTCATAATGTTATTTGGATATAATTCTCAACAATAGATTTTCGTTTACTCAAACAGATATATGAAAATACAAAATAATATTGAAAATTCACATATGGTCTTTCCTGCAATAAGCTTACTTCAAGATGAATGTGATGTGACCATAACATTAAGGAAAAATTATGTATCAAACAAAATAATAGTACTACTAGTTGCCATGCACTTTTGTGGAAACTAAATATTATGCTCTCTAGAAAAACAAAAGGATACAGCATAACCTTTAAGTCAATCAGGGAATCAAAAAAATTGTGGACAAATCTGTATCTACTATCTACTACTATATGCTTTCCATATAGAAATGATTCAACATGTTAATTTGATAAGAACTATCATCAATGAAAAATTTGGTGTAGTACATACTTCTTGTACTAATATTTTATCTTATCAAAATAAAATAGTTACGATTATTATTATTATTATTATTATTATTATATTATATTTAATAGTAAACTAATATATAATCATTATACCAGACATACTAAAATCGGATTATAAGGTAAAATTAATCATAAGCATACATAATAAAGTATAATTTTAATTTTGTAGATTATTTAGTATACCGCATGCCACCTATTATTTAGTTCATGAAAATTTAACAAGGTGACATCCTTAGCAGCCACATAAATACTAATTTTCTAATAACTACACAATTTCTTATTCTAAATAGTGGCACAAACTTATTTCGTTTAAAGCTTGGACTTGTTGCTGTAGCAGAAAGACGTGTCTGTAACACTACATACCTTTTTGAATAAAATCTGGATAATTTTGACAATAGATCATCGAGATATACCTTATCAGAAGTGGAATTCAACCTTGAGGTTAGAGACTTCATGCTGGTAACATGTTATAAAATTTAGCTTAAAGTAACAATATAGAACAAGGAAAAACAAGTTAGGAGATATAGAGAGAAAGAGAAAAAGGTTTTTATTTCTTCTTCAATTGTATGTATTTTACTATCTATTATAAGACCTTTATATAGGCATGAAAAGTGAAAAAAAATATGTCATTAAGATATGTCATTAAACATTTGAGAATATCACGATTGAAGAAACAATAATTTGATTTTTCTTATAACAATTTTAACTTTTTTTCTCATTACAACTATTTTTTCGGCCACGATTTTTTTTTTTTTTGGGTACATACAACCTGAGACCCGACCCGCGTATAATTGACCCATCCTTTTATGTCTGCAGTCCCCCTCCAAAACCCTAATCGTCCTCTCTAAATCTTCCGAAAGAGCAGAACAGCCAAACAAAAATGGTGAAGAAAAGCAAGAGTAAGTACATGAACCTCCATTCCGTTAAATTTTTATTCAATTATCAGCCAGTCGCAAAACTTTTTTGCATATTATATTGACAAATCTGTAAGTGTTTTGCAGAGAGTAAGAGCAAGAGGGTGTCATTGAAGAAGAAGTATAAAATTATAAGGAAAGTGAAGGAGCATCATAAGAAGAAGTCCAAAGAGGCTAAGAAGCTGGGCCTTAATAAGAAATCTAAGGTAGAGAAGGACCCAGGAATTCCCAATGACTGGCCTTTTAAGGAGCAGGAACTTAAGGCTCTCGAGGCTCGTCGAGCTCGCGCTCTCGAGGAATTGGAGCAGAAGAAAGCTGCCCGTAAAGAGAGGGTATTCACTTTTCTTGAGTTTAGTTGTTTTCGTGTTTTGCTTGCTTGGCCGGATTGTATGTTACTTGGACTTTATATTGCATCTTGAGGCTGTGCATCGGGTTAATTTTATGAAAAAAGATAATCTTTGTGCTTTTATAATATTTGATTGATTGTCGATGCTTGAGCTGAAATGTTAAATGAAATTTATGGAAATAGTGCTGTGCTTCTGTGAGTAGTTGATATTTGCAGGCAGCTCTTGATTCTGATATGAAAAATATCTTGGTTTTAAGAATTCTATACTTGATTCAAAGAAAATATAAGGGAATTTGGACCTGTCTAGAAATTTTAAAATTTTTTTGAGATAAAAGTCTAATGGTATGAATTATGTGAATTCTTTGGATCATAGAGTAGACCCCCCCCTCCCCCCCCACAGCACCACCACAAAAAAAAGTAAATAAAAGGAATGGTAGAAGGAACTAAGGAGGAAAAGAATGTATCTCACTCATTTTCGGGTAAGATTTACTTTTCTGCGTGCTCGGGGAGTGGCATGCTGATTTTTTTTTAAAAAGCCTTACCGGAGTGGAGTCAATGACTTAAGCCTCTTTATGAAGGGCTTTTAAAAGGTTTAGGTGGCTACTCCGGTTTTCGCTTTCCTACATTTTTTGCAGGTGATATTTAGTCCACATGTTTACCTTTCATGACATTGTTGTTTTCCAGGCAAAGAAGAGAAAACTTGGGCTGCTTGAAGATGATGATGATGAGTCCACACCGGCAGATATGACTTTAACAAAACGAGATAATTTTGAAGAGGGAAGGCCAAATGATGGCTCAACTTCTGTTGTTAAACATCGAGGTATGCCGAATCTTTCTATATATGTTTGTTATTAGTTGGTTGGCAACGGACATGGGAGTGTGATTAAAGGTTTTACTCCTTTTTTCTTTCTTTGATCTTGATGCTTGATTGATTGATACAGATAACTCTGAAAGGTCTTTCTACAAGGAGTTGGTCAAAGTAATTGATGCTTCGGATGTCATTTTGGAAGTGCTTGATGCTCGAGATCCTCTTGGTACCCGCTGTCTGGACATGGAAAAGATGGTGATAAGAGCAGGACCCGATAAACATCTTGTGTTACTCCTCAATAAAATTGGTATCTTTTAGTTCTATCATTGTTAGCATTATCCTGTGTCTGCTTGAGTTTTCGTTTACCGTATTATACTGATCACAGATAGGTACTGTGGTACCATGTGTTTTCGATGTCATTCAGAAAGTAAAGGGTTGTCGGTTGAGTTTAATCATTAGAAGCACAAAGAAGTGGATATTGGTGATATATATATATATATATAAATGTAAATGTAAAATGATATCCATATATATGTATTATGTGTCTCTACTTTGGCCTTTTGATATAGGTCACTAACCTATGTTTTGGTCGGTTATTTTGGTTCTGTAAATGTTGCGTCAGAGTCTTAGATTAATGATGGTTCATACAATGCCCGGCAGAGAAGCTTCGAAGGGGTACTTTTACATGCTTATTTGGATGGGATTTTTTACCTCTTAACTATTTTCTTCAGATCTCATTCCTCGGGAAGCTGCAGAAAAGTGGCTAAAGTATCTAAGAGAGGAATTACCAACTGTTGCTTTCAAGTGTAGCACCCAAGAACAGAAGTCAAACTTGGGCTGGAAGCTTTCCTCAAAGGCTGGTAAGAGTAAGACTAGCAATCTTCTGCAGACCAGTGATTGCCTTGGAGCCGAGACACTGATAAAATTACTGAAGAATTACTCGCGAAGCCATGAGGTACTTCCAGGATCATCTTTATGGAGTTTTCTCTCCAGTTTGTGTTGCAGTTGAGTTCTGGAGTATGCCTTGGAGCTTTAACTTGTATACTTTTTGCACAAGGTGCAAGTAACAAATGCATTAAATTGTTTTCTCACACATTCGGTTAATTTCATTTGGATTTCAAATGAATGCTTTTGGTTCACTGTTAACTTCCATTCTATCCTCTTTGAAATTTAAAATCTACAGAAGCTCTTTGATTTTGCAAACCTAATTCTCCATCCTCTCTTACACTCTGGACATTTTCAAGTCTCTTATCTCTATCAGTTGTTTGCATGTGTTGGGTGTTTCTGAATGTGTTATAAAGAGAACTTTGCTTCTAACCATCAAGATGAACAAGGAGACATTGAAATTTGTTATCAGCATCAAGAAGTTTTTTGAGCTTCTGTGGCAAAGTCACTTGCACATTACATTGTCTTTCCAACCTTGAATTTATCGTTTGATAAAACAACCTTGAACTCATCGTATGTGCAGCGCATTTAGATGCATTTAGGTGGGTACACCACGAAATATTATACTTATCCACTGTCGGTATGGGTCCTTTCTAAGGTAAACTTATGTTTTTTGATGCAAGAGATGTAAGGTTTTGGAGGAATATAGTAAGATGAGGAAATTTAAAGTACTTCATAGACCTTCGGTTTGTGTGGAGTAAATTAACCAGCCCATTCAGTTGCCTAGTTTAGTCGGTCATGCTATTTAATTTTGCAGTTTGTTTGAGTTATTGTGTTGGTTTCTCACTAATGGTAATCCCTTGCAGATCAAGAAATCAATCACTGTAGGAGTCATTGGTCTACCAAATGTTGGTAAAAGTAGCCTGATTAACAGCTTGAAGAGATCTCACGTAGTCAACGTAGGTGCTACTCCAGGATTAACGAGATCCTTGCAAGAAGTCCAGTTAGATAAGAATGTTAAGTTGCTGGACTGCCCTGGGGTTGTGATGCTTAGGTCTGCATCTGAGGATGATGCATCTATTGCTCTTCGAAATTGCAAGAGGATAGAGAAGTTAGACGACCCAGTTGGTCCTGGTAATTGGATTTTCTTTCACATTTTTTTTTGCTTCTGATTCTGCTCTTTCAATAGTATTTACGTATCTGAAACGATTTAATAAAATGGTATTGATGTTTCTGACTGTTAGTACTATGGGTTTACAGTGAAGGAAATTCTCAAACTTTGTCCAGAAAGAATGTTGGTTACCATATACAAGGTTCCTACCTTTGATTCAGTGGATGACTTCCTCCAGAAAGTTGCTACAGTTAGGGGTAGGCTTAAAAAGGGAGGAATTGTTGATGTTGATGCTGCAGCAAGGATCGTTCTGCGCGACTGGAATGAGGGTATGTATGAATACTGTCAAGTTTACTTTGAAAGAATTTGAACTTCCAAAATATGAGCGCATTTCACGCTCATAGATGAAAGCACCGTATTATTAGAATCTGATGTCCCATTGACACATTCCAGGGAAAATTCCATACTACACCTTGCCCCCAACCAGGAATGAGGGGGAGCATTCTGAGGCCACGATAGTTTCAGAACTTGGAAAAGAATTCAATATCGATGAAGTTTATGGAAGTGAATCCTCAATTATTGGAAGCCTGAAATCTGTCAATGATTTCAACCCAGTTGAAGTTCCATCAAATCGCCCCGTTAACTTTGATGAGAACATGCTAGAGGTAAGTTATTTCCCCTTTATGTTTCTGCAAATACTATTTGTATTTCATTCCTGTGTATGCTGTAATTCCTGTTCCCTTGATCATTTCTGAACTTCAAATGTTATCAATTTAAGATGAAACACACCTAGTTGTGATCTGAAAGAAATGGTCATCTGTGCGTAACAGCTACTGGTGTCATCACGGCTGCATGAACTAATAAGTCTTTTGTGTGTTTGAATTTTTTCCTAAGAACTATGATTACATTTTATCTTTTGAGTGTTTTTCTCGCAAAATTTCAGAAGAGCAGCTTTGGGTCCGTGTTCCAATTATCATATATAAAGTTTATCAACCCCCCCCCCCGCATTCTCCATTTATGATTTGTCACATCTATAGTCAATTTTATATTTTCAAAAGAAAAGAAGAATCTGACTAATGTTGCCTATTTGTGTTTCAGGACAATTTGCAGCAGCCATTGGCTGAAAATGATAATTCTATAGATAACCCTGTTAGTGAGAACAGAGATGAGCCAATGGATTCAGGAGAAGGTGATGCAGGCCAGACGAGGGGCAAAAGTGCCAGTAGTAGACAAAATGAGAAGTTATACGCTGAGGAAGGCATGTTGAACACTAAACAGAGAAAAGCTGAGAAGAAAAGGAGGAAGAAAGACAAGCCCTCAACTGCCAGTGATATGATGGATGATGATTATGACTTTAAGGTAGATTATGTCAAGAAGGATTCTGCCATGGATGATGCCGAGGACTCTGTAACAACTGATGGAAGTAAGAATAATCCTCTTTGAACCATAGCCATAATCTGCAAAATGATTATATGAAGTTAGAAGAGACGATTCCCTAATTCTTCCAGCAAGTATCTGGCCCACTCCCTTCTTCCATTACATAGTGTTCCATATCTATCCAAGCAGAAATATTTTTTTAGAAGGTTGATTTGAAAAACTCCACGGGAAACTCAAAAGGTAATTAAGAAATGTTTAACTGATTGTTGACCAGCCAGAAAGTTGCATGCTTTCCATTCTTAGATTGGTAAAACATAATAAGAGTGTAAGAGTCACACCTCCATATAAGACTTGGGATGGGGTGCAACAGATGGTTCCACAGACAAAGATCTCACTGCACAAAATAATCCAATCATGTAGCATTAGTATTTAAAGAATCAGTAAAAACCAATTTAACAAAATTTGGTAGCTAGAAACAGAAAGTAGAACCTGAACGTGCATCACCATCCACTTTTCCATTCAAATAAGATTGCTGGACCATAAAAGCAAATCAGAAACTGAATCTTAAAAGCCAACAAGATCCAGATTTCTGTGTTGCTATACAACCTTACCCTAGATTGAGTAACTGAAGTTGTGCGATCATCTAGTTCTGTAATTGGTATTCTCCCAGAAGTATTACTTTGCCCTGCATGTATAAAGCAACTCCAATCAGACATCACGTCCCGTCTAAAGGATGACTTTATCTCCTTTTTTTCTTCAGACACGGGCCACCCGCGGGGGGTGCATGATATATGAAATCTAAAGAACCTGGCATTTACTTTATGACTGCTAAAATTCCAGGGCAATTACAACATTATAACGAGGACAAAGCTAGTATATATAAAAGGGAATGCCGATGGAGTGGAGAAAGAACTTAGACAGAACTGCGGGGACCAAGAACTGAAACCTGTTAGGAAAGAACTATAGAGCAAAGTCATGCTATAATGCATTTATTTATCGAGACATAGAGGCCAAAACACAAAAAGCCTATAGCGTAAGCAGAGACTTTCCACTTTAATAGTGAATGAAATGTAAAAAGGAAAAGGTGAGAGAGTGGGTACAGAAGTACGTGATGACTACCTTCCAGTTTCTCTATAGCACTTGTCATTGATTTCATCTCACGTACTTGGTAGTTTAACAGACTTGTCAGCTCCTCAAAATACCTTTTCTCTGTGGAGGAACACAAGTTAAATCACCATGATATCATTAATGGTAACAAGTTAAGCACCAGAGACGAAAGAGAATGAAAGAGTTCAGTCACCAATGCAGAAATAATTTTTCAGTTCATTTTATTTCATATCCAGTTCTTAACTTGTTACTATTATGTGATTTCCATTAACCAACCTTCGGATTTTGATGCCAACATCTCCTGGCTTGCTCGGTCTACATCAGCAGCAGCTTGCTTCTTCCGCTAAACTTGGTTTTCCCTTTACAATATCTTTTTCATCTTACAACCTTGCGTATCCATGACTTCAATCGGGGAATAATGGATTTCTGCAAAAGCACATGTCACTTAACAGTAGGATGATAATTATAATGATTAGGCCATGAGCAAAATTTCCAATTAGATCGTGATAAGCACCAATAACCTAGTTTAGAGATGAATCCGATAAAATAAGGCATATAAATCTGAAGAAATATTCACAATTTCTTAAGAATAAGAAAAAAGAAAATGAAAATCAAAACTATGTTTTACTTCATTCTTTTATTTTGGATCGATTCTATTAGAAATAACCAATTACCAAGCTACTACCAAGTAAAACTAGCACAAGTGAAACTTTGAGATGTCTCGCATATGAAAAAGAAATCCACACCCAACTAATGGAGAATAGAATTTTGGGTTTAAAACCTAAACCAATATATGCAATCAAAAAGTAACAAGTGTACCAAGAGAATTTTGAGCTAAAGTAAACGTACATCAAGAAATAATTAACCACCAGTATCTTTTTCCACTTTGATTAACAAAGAATATGTATGGAAAGTTTCCTTTTTCTGGTGGAATTAAAGCACAAGAGGTCAAGCTGTCTGCAAATTTACATTTGAAAAGAAATTCCTTCCCAATTTCATTGAGATATTAAGTGATTGCAGCATCGAGAAGCCAACAACACTGTTTTTGAAACAAGAAAAAGTTGTGTTTGGTACTAGGTTAATCACAAAGAAATTATAGAAGCTGCATCCTTTTTCAAAGGCAAAAACTTGAGGTTGGCATAGAGCATTCCGCATTTGATGAGGAGCTTGTACTTCACGTTGAAGGATCTCGGATTCCTTTTCTAAGGCCATTTAGTTAAGTTGGACAGTATGTAAAAAGATACTCATCTTCAAATAAAGGCCCTGCCTAGCAATTCTAAATAAGTTTGAATGTGCATCGCATCAAATTGTAAGAATGAATAGCGAAATAGAGGATTCAGGCTCAATTCTCATTCAGAATATTCACATATATATTAAAATTAATTGAATGGCTTTCAAATATGTGATTCTACTAATAACCAATACTTCTCCAGCTTTTCTCTTATTCTTCTCGTCGTTTACAAAAAGGGGTTATTTTGCATCATACAGTAGTTAAATACATTAAATATGGCTAATATAGGATAGACAGTACAGATGTGGTACCAACTGGCATGGCAAATTGGAGGTTTTTACTATGTGATGGAAACTAAAGTCCACCAAACTATGTAGAGAACTAGATTCTCTATAAGTTCCCACAGAACACACTCACACTGCGGTAAATAAATGACACAGAGAAATTTTACGTGAAAAATTCCCAGCTCACGGGATTAAAAACCACGACCTACCCTTGTAGCTTTGTAGGATTTCAACTTCACTACTGAGCAAACTTTAGATTACAACCTATTGTAACCTAGGAATTAACCTTTTAATCCCTCACTAACTTGTAACAACTCTATTACAAGCCACTTTGTAATAACTCTATTACAAAGACTTTACAACTCGACCAACTCTCTAGCCAAGACACAAACACAAGGGTTTATGATTTACAAAGATTTCCTACACAATACTTCTAACTAAGCTAAGTAGGAATTACAAGTAAAGAACTTTAACAAAGGTGCAACACAACTAAGGACATGTAATGACTCAATACATGAAACTGGTCATTCGTTATGTTGTTCTTTGTTCTTGATGCCTTTAAGAATCACTTGCAAGATTGGCACAAACTTGAGAGAAAATGCTTCATCAATTCTTGAATATGCAAGTGTTTTGTTTTACCTTTGCTTGATGTAAATAACTCATTTGTGACATCACTCGAATGATGTAAGCAAGTCAGGTAAAAAGCATTCCCCATAAAGTTGGCTGCTGCACTGTTTTTGCACTGTTGCGTGTGCATGCATCAACTTTATAGTTGTTGGAGAGTTGACTGGGTACAGTCACCAGGGGAACTGATGTCCATCTGTTCCCTTTGTTGTTTCTTTGTCGTCTGAAGAGTTGATTTATATCTCCATCTTGAGACTTGCTATTCTCACGTACTTGAGGGTGTGTATCAGGTTTCTTATCTAGTTCTTGTCATTAAGTTTGTTAGATCATCAAAATATTACAAGGTACATATAACCTATCAATTTTTCCCTTTTTGATGATGACAAACTTATAATTGAAGCTGCCCCTAAGAACCAGAATGACATACACATAACATGTAATCCCCCTGAATCCGTTCCCCAGCACATACACATAACATGTATTCCCCCTGAATCTGTTCCCCAACTTGTTCCCCCTCAATTTTTTGGCATCATAAAAAGATCAGTAGCAAGCAATAAGAAAAAAGAAGTCTAGCTTGATTAACTCATGCCACATGTGTGGACACAATCATGACTAAAACCAGAGTAAAAGAGCAAGACATACACATCAAAAGGATGAAACTTCTATTAATTTTTAAAAATTAAGCAGAGAGCAGTTCCATTGTTACTAACACATCCACAAAATAAAAATAACAAAAACAGAAGTACCAGTCATAAACATCATTAGAACTAAAACAAAGGACAAACACTAGGATTTGATACTGGAAATGGAACACTTTCTAGGGAGCACTGGAAGGGGAAGGCTTAGATGAAGAGGCAAGGTTTTTAAGAAGGATGTCCATTCGAGCATTAACTGACATCTGCTCATTGAGCAGTTTCTCCTTCAGGTCCTCAACCTATTTTCTGAGGTCGGCATTTTCTTTGGTTAGACGGGCAACCTCTATGCTGTGAGAGCTACGGGAACCAGGTGCCTCATGAAGCTGACTTAGCTGACCTTCAAGAATGGCATTCCTTGCCTTTATCTTCCTTACCTCATCAGTGGCACTGTTTTGGGCGTTGATCAACTGGGAGATAGTAGAAGTGCTGCCAACTCCTTTAACCTTATCAATGCACTCACATTCCTCGAGGGTGGTCTTGGAGAAGTATTGCTTATGAGTACCCACTTTAGCTTTTCCCAAAGGTACTTTGAAGAACTCAAAAACCTTAGTGAGGAGGAACCCGTAAGACAGCCCATGATTACCATCCTTGAACTCTGCCACCTTCTGCATGTACTATATCATGATTCCAGGCAGGTTAATAATTGTGTATCCATCTAGTGCTTTCATAAGAACCAAGTCTGCCTGAGATGTAATGGACCTTCGTTCTGCACGAGGGAGCAAAACCTTATTCACCAATTCAAATAACAGTTGGTACACTGGAAGGAGGGCCTTCTTGTGTACCCGTTTCCCTTGCTGAACTGCCTTATCCTTCAAGGTAGCATTTCTAAACTTCGAAGAGCAGGTTCCCTGAACAGAAGACAAACCCTCAGCAGGCACTTCCAAGATAGTTCCCAGCACAGCAGAGTCCATCACAAAATCAACACCATTCACCATCACACAAATATGATCATCCTCAACTGTACAGACATCGGCATAAAGACCGTACACTTCGTCCTTATAAACTTTGGGACAGTCACCTGTGAACATGTGTGTCCACTGTTGGAATTCACAGATCTCCACCAATTGGCGCATGCCAGCCATATCCAGAATATCAGGGGAAAATGTACGGCCCTACAATACCTTTTGATTTTTTAATTTTTCCTTACTAGAATCCTCGGTATCATCAATCTTGGTCTGTTTGGAGGAACCAGGCTCCTCACTAGCATCACCCTTCCTTTTACTGATTTGCAAGCACTCTTTCCTTTCTCATCAGATTTCCCAAACAACCTCTCCTCATACACTTTTTCAACTGATTTTTTTGTCACTTGTTCCCCAGATTCCTCAACTACCTTTTCACAAGATTTTTCATCCCCAACCTTGCTCAAGTCCATTTCACTCACAGATGACTCCCTTTTGGACTTTGGAACAGTAAGTTTCTTTGAGGACTTACGAACCAAGGAACCAGTTTCCTCTTCTACTTCATCATCAACATCAACGACTAGTACAGGAGGCACTACCTTCTCATTTACAACCTTTCCATATTTCATCAATCTTCTCTTCTTCTTTTCCTTTTTGCTTATCCTTAAAACTGACTCAAATTCTTCCTTCTTCTGCAACCTAGTGATAAGTCTCTTAGAAGTTGACTCTTGGTGAGTTTCCTGACTACTCCTAGCCCTGATGAAGCTCCCAAGAGCCACATTATCATAGTCATCTTCACTCCATTCGTTTTTCTCCTCAGACATAGATTGCATCTTGGGAGGATCAATGGCCAATGGGTCAGTATAGAAATGAGAAAAGGGAGCGGGATCAGTATTGACCTGGGGTTCTTTAGAAGAACATGGAGTTTCATCCCAAGTAGGAGCATAGTGATCCTCTTGTGTGGAGGGATCAGGTCCCTCAGGAAGTTCCCTAGTAGTACTGTCTGGTGCGATATTTTTGACAAGCACCAGTTCCCTTCCCTCGACCTCTGTACCATTATCTTTCCCCTGAATCTCAGACATACCCTCATAATTTCCAATCAAACTTCCCTCAGTAATGATTGAAAGCATATTTTCTATAGCTTCGTGTTCTTGTAACTCCAAAGTAACTTTAGAAGGCATAAGTGGATCATTACCTCTAGGATCCAAGCCCGGGGCTGCCATTGTCGATTCATCACTGGTATGACCCACACCTTGTTCTTTAGTAGAACTTTCTTCCACTGGTAGGCTAGAAATTTCTTGATTTTCTTCTCCATCCACTGTGTCTTCGTCAACCATCTTTTCCGGCAAGGCAGAAGTAGAGGCCACAACCACAAATTTCCTGGTAGTCGATGTTTTGCTACTCCGATGAGAACCAGAACTCGACTAGGTTGGAAAGGAAGCAGAGGGTGGTTGTGACTCTAGCTTAGGGTTTGGACTAGTCGGAACAGGGAGTGTGGGCTCTGTCACTGGTGTTTCAACGGATGAAGACACCGTGGAGACGATACTTGGAACATTTTTGTGTTTCCCGATTGTCAGACATGGTGGAGTGTAGTTAGTTGAAGAAGAGAGTTTGAAGAAGGAAAAATGGGAATTTTGGATTCGTGATATGAACAGTTCTGAAAGTGACTGTGAATGGATTTATTTGAGAGGAGTTAGAGACCTGTTGGGTATCAATTTTGGGTAGCCGGGTCGCTTCTTAAAGGGTGAGACGCTTTGATTCAAGAAGCAAAAATAAACTGATAATATAATGACGAGGCAATATTTCAGTCGTTTAAAAAATTGTGCATGAGAGTAGAGAGGAACTACTAACCCGTGTCAAAGGAACCAGGTTCCCTGACAGAGTTTGAAAATATAAGCCTCATCCTTTGACCAAGGTGCAATGCATTAGCTACTTGTCTGCTTTGTAATCATCATGTGTGTCTACCTGTAACGATATAGAGGTGAGTTAGACTGTGCTAGAAAACACTTTTTAGCTATTTTACCTATACATTTCTTTCGTAGCCAATCATCGAGGAACCAGGTCCCTAGCTAGATTTCATTAACCCTAGTGCCAGGCGATTCTTTTCAAAGTGCTCTATGCTCAGTGCTTTGGTGAAAATATCTGCAATTTGATCTTCTATACTGCAAAACTTCTGGCAGACGAGCCCTTTCTCAACATTGTTTCTGAGGAAGTGATGTCACACATCAATATGCTTTGTTCTCTTATGTTGAACTGGATTTTTTGCCATGTTGAGAGCACTAGAGTTGTCACATAGTAAGGGCACACAATCAGAAAACACACCGAAATCTTCTAGCTACTGCTTGATCCACAACAGTTGAGCACAACAAGAGGCAACTGCCACATACTCAGCTTCAACAGTTGAAAGGGCCACTGATTTTTGTTTTCTTGTGCCCCATGAGATTATACACGAACCCAGAAAATATGCCATACCAGAAGTGATTTTCCTATCCACTAGATAACCAGCATAGTCAGCATCAACATACCCTATTAAGTCAAAGTTATCTCCTGAGGTATAGTAGAGAACTAGGTCCTGCGTTCCTTTGAGATACCTCAAAATTTTCTTTGCAACCTTCAGATGAGACTCCTTTGGATTGGATTGAAACCTGGCACATAGTCCCACATAGAAAATAATATATGGTCTACTTGCTGTGATATACAGAAGTGACCCAATAATTTTTCTATACATAGTCTCGTTTACAGGAGAACCAGGTTCATCCATATCCAGGCGAGTGGCAGTGATAATAGGTGTATCAATGATCTTTGAATTTTCCATCTCAAATCTCTTCAGAAGCTCTTTGATGTACTTCTGCTGACTTATCATTGTGCCCTTAGAAGTTTGCTTGACTAGCAAACCCAAGAAGAAATTCAATTCTCCCATCATGCTCATTTCAAACTCGCTTCCCATGAGCGTTACAAACTCTTCACACAGAGAATCATTTGTTGTACCAAAGATGATTTCATCAACATAAACTTGCACAATAAGCAGGTTCCTCCCCCGTTTCTTCAAAAATAAAGTATTGTCAATTTTTCCTTTTGTAAAGCCATTTTCTAGAAGAAATTTAGACAACCTTTCATACCATGCACGGGGAGCCTGCTTTAGCCTATATAAGGCCTTGTCGAGTTTAAAAATATGCTCAGTATGCTCATGACATTTGAAGCCAGGTGGTTGCTTGACGAAGACTTCTTCTATTAGAAAGCCATTCAAAGAAGCATTTTTGACATCCATTTGGAACAATTTGAATTCTATATGAGATGCAAAGGCAATAAGAATTCTAATGGATTCCATTCGAGCAACTGGATCAAAAGTTTTATCATAGTCAATCCCTTCTTCTTGATTGTACCCTTGAACTACTAGCCTTGCCTTGTTCCTTGTTGTGTTCCCAAACTCATCAAGTTTGTTTCTAAATACCCACTTAGTTCCTATGACGGTTCTGTCAGCAGGTCGAGGAACCAGGTTCCACACGCTATTTCTCTCAAATTGATGAGGTTCATCTTGCATAGCAGTAATCCAATCAGCATCCTTTAATGCTTCTTTGATATTTTTGAGAACAAAACATTTGCAGCCAAATATCCTTAAATGTGTTAGCTTAGGCTTCCTTCCGTTCAGCAGTTCATACTGGGTTTTGTGCAGGAGGGACTTGATCATGCACCTGTTCTCCAAGTAGCACGCAATGTTGACTGCTTCTGCCCAGAAATTCTTCACAATGCCACTGTCAATCAACATTGTTCTTGCCATGTCTTCAAGAATCCTATTCTTCCTACTCCTTGAATGTATCCCTTTTTCCATTGCCAAAGGAAACACTCCCTTCTTGCAGGGCTTTGAGTGAAAGGAAATCATTGATTCTTCCAGTCATGTGCTTAGAACAGCCACTATGCATGTACCATTTTTGGTTGCTTCCTTTCACTGCTCCTCGCACAAGAGAATCAAAGGTTAGACTTAGGAACCCAAAAAAGTATGGGTCCCTTGTAATGAGGAAAAGGGCAAATTAGACTTCTTCTTGTCCAGGCAGGCAATATGCGTTTTTTAATGGAGGGACCAAGTTCCTTAGCAGTGGTTACCTTTTCAACAAAAACTTTATTTTTCTATTGGGACTGAAATCTAGCTTTACAGGTTTCTTTAAAATGCCCAGTGTTACCACTGTGAGTGCAGAGCCAATTGTCAGGTACAGTAACGTACTTGCTATGAGGGTTGTAGGGAATCTTTTTCCTTTGGAACCCAATTCCCTGCCTGTTTCCCCCATTGTCGGTGTACATAGCAATGATAGCATCAGAGGATCAGGTTCACTTGAGTGATTTTTTAAGGTCACTCTTCACTCTTCCTAGTTATTCATGAAGTTGTTTGTTTTTCTCAAGCTCAGCACACAGACTAGACTTTACTGAATTTAACTCACTTTCAAGCTTAATGTGTGCCTCACTTGCAACTTTCTTTCCCTTTTGAGAACTTTCATGCCTACTCTCCATTTTAGGTTCCCCAATTGTTTCCTTCAAGTCCACTACTACCACTAATAGGTCATCTCTCCCATGCTCAATGTTAGCAACTCTTTCACCTAAGACTTCTTTTTCCTTTCTTACACACTCAAGGGTCTATTTTAGGTCTACCACGGTGACAATTAGATCATCTCTTTCATGTTCTATATGTGCACTTTTTTTTATCTAAGACATCCTTCTCTTTCTTCAGGTTCTCAATTATTTCCTTTAAATCAACAATAACGATTACTAAGTCATCTCTGGTTTGTTATACTTCTCCTAACTCCACAGTTAAAGCAACTTTATCATTTATAAGACTGTGATAAGCATCAATCAATACATTTACCAAAGACATGAGTTTTTTAGGAGAATAAGATTTCAGATTTTTCTGAACATCTAGAAAATTTACCTCATCATCGTCATCATCTTCATCATCATCAGACTGAGCCATCAAGTCAAAGATTGAGTCATACTTAGTTGCTTCACTTTCCACTGCCATCATTGAACTATCACCATGATTATTTTCTTCTTCAGATTCGCTGGAGGAATCTACCCATGCAGCAAGAGCTTGCTTTACAACATTGTCAGCGACATTTTTTCTCTTGAAGCGTTTATCAGGAATCGGGTTCCTCTTGGCTGCTTTGTCAAAGTTATTTTTGTGTTGATCTTGCTTTAGGAGAAGGCACTCCTTGATGAAGTGTCCTGGCTTGCCACATTTATGACAGATGTCATAATTTTTTGGCTTGCTAGAACTTTCTCTTTTTGGAATGCCTCCATTCCTGCGAACCATCTTCTGGAATCTTCTTGTCAAGTAAGCCATATCACCATCCTCACCACTTGAATCATTGTTGTCTGTATTGAGGACCAGGTTTTTCTCCCTTTAGGGCTCTCTTCTCTCGTTGTCCTCCTCCTTCTTCTTCTTCTTCTTCTTCTTTTTCTTCTTCTTCTTCTTCATTTTATAAGTTTTTATATTACCAATGAGTTCATTAATGGCTAGCTTTTGCAAATCTTTTGCCTCTGTGATGGCGTTTACCTTACTTTCCCAGGAACCAGGTAATACACTAAGTATTTTCCTAACAAGTTTGTTCCTGGGAATGATTTTTCCCAGTGAGTGAAGCTTATTGATAATAGAGGTGAAGCGAGTGTGCATGTCCTGAATGGACTCGTCGTCCTTCATTCTGAAGAGCTCATACTCTGTGGTTAGCATATCAATCTTTGACTGCTTCACTTGAGTTATCCCTTCGTGTGCTGTTTGGAGAGCTTCCCAGATCTCCTTCGCAGATTGACAGGCAGAAATCCTATTGTATTCATCTGGCCCAATACCATAGACGGGGATTTTCTTTGCTCGAAAGTTCTTTTCTATAACCTTGCAGTCAGCATCGCTGTATTCCTTCCTATACTAGGGAACAATCACTGCTGGTTCCCCAATGGTTTTCATAGGAACGAAGGGACCATCACAGATAATATCCCAGAGCTCTGAATCTTCAATCATGATAAAATCATGCATCTTTGTCTTCCACCATCCGTAGTATTGACCATTGAATCTTGGTGGTCTGTAGGTGGATTGACCTTCTTTGAAGTTTGGTGGAGCAGCCATGAGGATCCTTTCTAGGTGTTAGCCTGATAGAAAGAACCTGCTCTGATACCTATTGATAGAAACTAAGAGTCCACCAAACTATGTAGAGAACCAGGTTCTCTATAAGTTCTCACAGAACACACTCACACTGCAGTAAATAATTGACACAGAGAAATTTTACGTGAAAAATTCCCAGCTCACGGGATTAAAAACCACGACCTACCCTTGTAGGATTTCAATTTAACTACTGAGCAAACTTTAGATTGCAACCTATTGTAACCTAGGAATTAATCTTTTAATCCTTCACTAACTTATAACAACTCTATTACAAGCCACTTTTGTAATAACTCTATTACAAAGACTTTACAACTCGACTAACTCTAGCCAAGACACAAACACAAGGGTTTTTGATTTACAAAGATTTCCTACACAATGCTTCTAACTAAGCTAAGTAGGAATTACAAGTAAAGAACTTTAACAAAGGTGCAACACAACTAAGGACATGTAATGACTCAATACATGAAACTGGTCTTTTGTTATGTTATTCTTTGTTCTTGATGCCCTTGAGAATCACTTGCAAGATTGGCACAGACTTGAAAGAAAATGCTTCATCAATTCTTGAATGTGCAAGTGTTTTGTTTTACCTTTGCTTGATGTAAACAACTCATTTGTGACATCACTCGAATGATGTAAGCAAGTTAGGTAAAAGGCATTCCTCATAAAGTTGACTGTTACACTGTTTTTGCACTGTTGCGTGTGCAGGCAACAACTTTACAGCTGCTGTTTCTTTGTCGTCTGAACAGTTGATTTACATCTCCAGCTTGAGACTTTTTATTCCCACGTACTTGAGGGTGCATATCAGGTTCCTTATCTGGTTCTTGTCATTAAGTTTGTTAGACCGTCAAAACATTTGAAGGTACAGATAACCTATCACTATGCATTACCTTGAAGAGTACGGCTGTTCCAGCTCCTGAAGCAGCAAGTAAACCTACAGCAATAACTGCCTGAGTCCAATGGAAATGAGAGAGATACCCCATTCTTGTCATGCTATTGCTCGGTGTAGCATATTTTGTAATGCAGCCTATGGTGCACTAATTGATGAAGGCTTCAGCTTCCCATCTGCCATCAAAATATCAGAAGAATAACATGACAAGTATAGGCTCCAAACATTATCAATCTCAAAAAATGAATAAAAGGCCAAACACAAATTTCATTTTGAGAACAATACGAATTACCTTCATTTGCAGCAACTGGCTGTGTGCTAGTAACAATTGGCTGAAGTGCACGGCAACTATTAGATCTCAACCACGACAGAAGTTCACAGTAAGCAGTTCTCAGAATACAAGAAATTTAGAGTACCGCATATTCTAGTATCTTGTAATTTTTCTTCGCGCATAACATATGTTTTATCAGCAACATATATGCACTTTCAAGATGCATATTGATGATTGTTGTTAAGAAGTCTGTTACTGCATTTAGTGGTTGAAGAAGATCTAGCCCATGAAACCCAACATGTTGAAGTAATGAAAAAGAGAACATGACAACAAAATGTTAATATCAAATGGACATGCTCCGCAACTCAGTTTACCTACATGATAGCAGCTCAAGTAGTTAGGTATTTATGTGTACAGATACCTTCTCTCCAATCAAGAGTCAATTTAGCTTTAAATGCAAGATGGTTTTTTTCCTTTTCTTTCCCTTGAAATTCAGTTCATAGGAGTTGGTTAACGTGGCATCTCAATCAGACGAGAATAACCAGAATCCAGCTACCCTTTTAATTGCTCTTCATTCTTTATTGAATTTGTTGCTTTTTCATTTGGTTATCTGAATAAAGATTGTTCTATTAAAAAATTGATCTTTTTGTACTTTATGATGTTTGTGCCTTTTTATCTTTAACTTGATAGGAGTATGTTGTTCTGCTTCTTTTTCTTTTATGGGTGGTTGTCATATTTAGTTTGTTAAGCAATGAAATAGTAGCTTGATAGTATTTACATTTAATAACCATTTGTTTAATCCGGAATATTGGACGAATCTTTTGCTAAAAACAGGAACTTGTGTTGTTGTAGAAGCTGCAAGATTTTGGGTTTGGGCTAATCCGTGAAATTTTGAGGTCTTTTTCTGTATTCTTGAAAAATTGCTTTAGCAACTAATGGAATATATTGACCTAATTTCTCAGATGAATGGAGGACTGATTTGATATTAATTAGCTGGATATAATACTGTGCATATTCAATAACTAGATAATTTTGTTTTCAGTATGAGGCTTCTGATGGTAGTAGGTTCATTTAACTAGATAATTTACGAGGCTTCGCACAGTTAATGATTAGACCACACCAGCAAACCCTATCAACCAGAGATATGAAGTGGTATGAAATACCCAACAAATTCTGTGGCCCAAGAATGAATCGATAGTAGGAGTACTGAATTACATTTTATTACTAGGAGAGGAAAATATGAGCTGAGGACAATACACTCTGTTAAGTGAAAGCTTTCTCATCCTATAGAAATTATAAAATGCTGCTTGAGATATTTTCTTCTCACCTGGGGAAATTGTGAACTACAACTAGCTGAATATAGATATCTGCATACACATGGGTTGATAGTTGGAGTTGCCACAAAAGACAGAGTAGTTTTGCTTTTCATATTAAAATCAAGAATACTGTCTTGTTTAGGTCAAATAATGAACTTCCGGGATAGACGTAAAGCATGCAATTTCCAGGACCACTTTCAAACGAGGTTTTGTTAATCTTAAGACTCCATGGAATTTTGAGCAACATGTAGCTGCTTATCTCATTTTCCAGTGCATACATTATGCAGTCTGAAGTAACAACCATCTCCATTGTGCATATTATATATATCTGTGTTATAAATCTGTATTGCTGTAATAAACAATTAAGCTATTAAACTTTCTGAAATATATAAACAAAACAGAAAGTTAGTAATACTTGTTTAACGAAATAAATTCTGAAAAAACAGTATAGGAATAAATCGAGCCACTGAATACACAGTGTGTCCTTAAGAAAATTATTTCCCTCAAGTACCCGAGGTGCTGGAATATATCCTCCCAAGATAAAACGATTTAACTCACCGGAGTGTTGGTACAAAAAACGCCAGTGAACAGCGAACCACTCGAAGGCTGTAAAACACTGGAATTTTTGTGCAGAAGAAGAAGAAGATCAGAAAATTTCATAAGGAAAGATTCTGGGATTCAAAGTATATTTATAGAGTTGGTGGCATTGTTTCTGAAAAGGTTTGCAACCTTTCAGAAACAGCCATGGCTGTTGGAACAGATTGTTTGAAATATTGCGGACCGGACCGGGTTATTCCGGATTGAATTTTTTGTTAATTATTTAATTAAATAATTGAAATGAATTTTGTCCAAAAAGATTAATCAATCAATCTTTGACCGAAGCCGAAGCCGAGCCGAGCAACGACGGCGCGAGGCTTGCCTTCTTCTTAACTCTTTAAGAGCTAGAAGAAGAGCAATTATATATATATCCATAAAAAGCCTTTTCTTCCTGCAATATAGGACAATGTCCCTTTGCCAAGGAGGGAAACTCAAATATTTCATTTTCTCTCCATTTCTCAATATTTCATCCTCCAATATGGGACGGAGCTAGTGGAGCTTAGAGGTTACTTCAAAAATATTGTTACTCCATTTAATAGGAGTGGTGGGCACCGAATTACAAAACTTACCGATGATTATTGATGATGATGATGATAGGATGTCAGAACACAAAAGTGGTAGGATATGAGAAATCGTTACAACCTATATAAGGAAATGAAGCGACCCATGTGGATACATCTCGTGAACAGGAGTAATTCATATTGCAAAACTGAGCAGTCACAATTTCAAGTCATATATATGTTGGATGATGGAGAAAAGATTGGTATTGGTATATGAAGAACAAATACAACCACAGACAGACAGTCGTCTTTAAACATCGAAATATACTCATATAAGTTACACCCTTTGGCTATTATACTCTCACTGGAATCACATTAACAAGCAGTGCAGTTACATGAGTGAAGAATTGGATGGACGCAACCCATATAACACATTATACATGAATTCATTTGGCTACATGGTCAAAGTGCTGAATTGAGTTCAATTTATTCTATCAAGCAGCCTCTCCACCATGATCTTTTGCTGCACTGGAGTCAAGGACTCAGAGTTCATTATTGCATTTGCAACAAGAATGATTGTGGATTGGTGCTCAGCATTTACCTATAGCACAACAAATGTCTAAATTGAAAAAGGAAGCACTAATTGACAATTTGAAAGAAATGAACTTGACCAACCGCAACAAAAAAGAGTGAACTAATTTCATACCCACACACGGCCATTTAAACCAACAGCTATCTCAAAAGCTAGCTTCTTTCCAAGACCCTCAAGAACTGGACATGTTGGTGAACTCAGCAACCTAAGAAGAAAATACAAAAAGGATGAACATGTAGCTTAAGCCTGAATAGCATGTAACAAGACCTTCAACCTTTTTCTTGTCTCTTTTCTGATCAGCAAGTTTACAGTATAACCTGAGAAAAGATCTGTGTTGTAAGTTAAAGCCAAAACAGAATCTTACATCCGTCATAAACCAGTTGACGATTCAAACATATAGCCACCCTTGATGAGCCCAAACTCGGCAGCTTTTCCAGAAGCTGTAGTGAATAAGATAATTATTTGAAAATTAGGAATAAAAGCAGATAGATTATGAAATGCAAAAACTCCTGTTGCAAATTAATTAGGAAGGCACCAACCATCCATGCAAGATAACTCAGGGTTCATTCCAGTGTTGGCCTTGACTACACGGGCATAAATTAGAGTACCTACCTGAAAGAACACGATAACTTATAAGAAAATAGGTCCTGACATACGCATGATAAAAAAATTATTAAGATAAATCCTATGGTTTTATTCGAATTTAATATGGGGACATGACATTAATTTGGTGTTCCGGTAGGCAAATAGTCCTTTTCTTTAATTAGTGCAATATCAATTTCTTGTTGAAAGAAAGAAAGTCATTTTATTGCACAACAGCAATAAGATGGTGCTGGCATGTTTGCAAGCAAAAACTCAGCCTGACGATGATACATGAAAAGCTCTATACTGGATAACGTTTTTTTTTTTGTGGAATAATAGTTAGTTCACCTATCAAGTTGTTTTTATTTCCCTTTTCTTATTTTTAGCTCACTGGAGCAATTTCAACCTTTAAGTAGATAAACAAATTGGACCAAATCTAATTCATGGTTCTGATCAGACAAACTCACATAAAAATTTCATGTCATATGACTTTCTTTCATGCGATCGAGATTTAATCTAATCATCATTTTTTTGTCCAGGTATCACAAACTTTACATTGAGGTTAAAAGGTAAATCCAAAATCCAGTGTTATTAAAAGGTAAATCAGCACTTGAATTTGACATCTTTTGAATTTGACGTCAAGAGAGAGAGAGAGGGAGAGGGAGAGGGAGAGGGAGAGAGAGGGACAGAATAAAGGATAAACAGAATTGAGTACTGAGATTCCTCTCCATATATGCTTGAGCATTCTCTCTATGGCTTTTGTCTTGTTCCTTTTCTCTGGTTTGCAATGGCTAAGACTACTATCTTAATAAAGGATAAACAGAATTGAGTACTGAGATTCCTCTCCATATATGCTTGAGCATTCTCTCTATGGCTTTTGTCTTGTTCCTTTTCTCTGGTTTGCAATGGCTAAGACTACTATCTTAATAAAGGATAAACAGAATTGAGTACTGGGATTCCTCTCCATATATGCTTGAGCATTTTCTCTATGGCTTTTGTCTTGTTCCTTTTCTCTGGTTTGCAATGGCTAAGACTCTACTATCTATGTTTTTCCCTTTTGTTATTTCCTTATTGTTTTTCTTCGTCAAGATGAGTTTTTGTTCTTTTTCTTCTTTGTGCAAGTCGTCTTCTGCAAATTATCCTTTGAGCTTCTTTTCTGCTTCTTCATTCGTTCTTCTTTTCTTGTTTATTCTCTATTTCATTTCTTTTCTACACTTCCCGGCTAATAATCTCAAAAATCAGCTCATTTTTCCAACTGAAGATTTCTGAAAGGATAGCTATAGAACTGTACATGTTTTATCCAGGCATATTGGATGTGAATACCATATAAAACTATCTATACAAGTGAACAAGTAATGTGAAGGCCAGTTACTAAGAGGCACTCGCATAAAATTTATGAGTTAAGTAGTCGAGTAATTTGTTTGCCACCATGGAGGAAAGCACTGCTTTCAAAGGCATTTGGCACAATATCTCCTTTTACATTCAATAAAAACACCTATAACGCCACAATATCAGCATAACTGCTACTCACTTAAAGGCGGGCGGGGTGAGGGTATTAAATTAAACTGCTATCAATGAACTAATGTGTTCTAATTCAAGAGGCAACATCAAGCAATTCTTGAACTAGCAACCAGCAATTATTAAAAATTTAACTTTTCAACTAAAGGAAAGTCAAGCTTGTCCCATTCGGAAGGAGCCTTCTAATTCATCTATCTCAGTTAAACACTAAAGCTGTCATTCAATTTCAAATGATCAAGATTCATAAAGTGAAAAATTGCAATCAGATAAAAGTGCAAGAAGCATCTCCATTTGAATTATTAAATACTTGCACAATTACTTATCATAAAAAAGAAAATCAGAGGAGAAAAGAACAAAGAATATGAGCAAATATCATGGAACTTAGGATTGCACCTCAAATTTGGGTATGTTTCCCCTAGTCCCTCCTTAAAAATCTAGCACGGGCAAGAATGCAACCATGGGCCCTTTCATGTCCACAAAAAAGTTCTGCCAGAAAACTCAAAAGTGAATTTGAAGTGTACAAAGAAAATTCATAGATCTTAATGACATCACCTATAGTTTCTGATAAGAATCGATAAGCTTTCAGATTTTATGCGTTTTATGCATGGACCATCATTATATCTGTGACGAATCTTGATGACTTCATGAAAATGAAAGGAAAATAGACAAAACGACAGGAAATCTCTCATCAAAAGTACTAGCAAATAGAGGAGACTTTTTTTGGACCAACCTTTTACCTCAATGAAAGTAATTTTGTATGGTCAATTATCAACATATACTCCCGATGACAGTAATATGAATGTAATTTTACATGGTCTACTTTTTCCCCAGCAGACTTGGATCATTACCCTTCCCTTTTTGTGCAACATCCGCTGATGTGTCCTTAGTGGTGGTTTAGAACCTAAAACCCTACAGTTGGCTTCAACAAAACTTTAACAAATTACACTAAATATCCAAAAACACATCATAAACCTCCTCAAATATTAGGGGCAAAATTCATGCACTGGTTGCTCATACTAAACAAAAGCAAAAAATCCAATGGAGCTGGAAGCTCCTAGTTAAAGCATCAATTATACAAAGCAATCAGAAGACAGGTAAATAGTTCCCCAGAAACAAAGGCAACTCGTCAAAAAGATAATGATTTTAATATATGGTTATTACTTATCGGAAAAAAAAAAGGAATATCAGGACCTTGACTTCTGAACTCATTTGAAAGATAAGGATAGTGGGATGCTGAAAAAGAATAGTTCATAAATGCAGATAGTATTCAAGAACTTAGAAGTGTAGCCGCTACAGAGTTCACGCTGCAGTAAGTAGAATTAAGGACACAGCTAGGACCGTAGTAATTATAACTATTCAAAAGAAATCAGAAATAAGGAACTCACAATAAGCAGAGATATTACTTGTAAATAAGAAGAATAAGCAGCAGTTTTAAAATAATTAAAAATGCTTACATCCGCTCTTGTGTCCGCCACAATTCCAAGAACAGTGTCCCCCACGGTAGGTATATACTGTAAATATATTACAGTGGATCAGCAAATGAAAGAAAGTTCAACTCGATTAGAAGAGAGCATCCTAATCTACTTTCTCAAGAAAAAGAGATCATCCTAATCTAAAGTCAAAAACAGATGAAGACGGTCAAACTACAGTAGAAATCAAGTATCACTGATGGAATCATTTAGTACTATGGCTCCCTTTCCAGTCCATGGTTCAACACAATATGTTTAACTTTGTAATTTCATTCTTTTCCTTTATTTTCCCGAGTTAAATGAGTAGAAGAAAAACCACAAGACTCCGATAATTCTGAATTGGATAATCTTGTTTATCTCTCAGATATAGTAATATTAACGAGCTTGTGCAAATAGTTGGTTTTTTCTTTTTGATGAAATAAGGTGTTTCATTAGCAAAAGGCATCAAGGAGATACAAATTACAAAAGTAATGAAATGCAGAAAAGAAAAAAAAGTGTATTTCAATGTGTGTGTCCGTATCGGTTTCAGATGACCCCGGGCGTTTCGGCGCCTATTGTGGGGAGTTGGTACTTTGGAAGAATTTCATGAATTTGGGTTGAAGTGTATTTCAATGTCATCGATGTCTGTTTGGGATTTCGAGCTTGGGAATAGCTCCGTATGGTGATTCTGGTATGAGGAGCGCGTCCGAATGTGGATTTGGAGGTCTGTAGGTCATTTCGGGGTCATTTGGCGAAAGTTAGAAATTCAAAGGTTTTTGAAAAGCTTGACCGGGAGTGGACTTTTTGATATCGGGGTCGGATTCCGATTTACGAAAGCTGGAATAGGTATGTAATGTCATTTAGCACTTGTGTGCAAAATTTGAAGTCACTCTGGATTGATTTGGTACGTTTTGGCACAAGTTATATAATTTGGAAATTTGTAAGTTTGATTCGAAGCGATGATTCATGATTTCGATGTTGTTTGGTGTGGTTTGAGGCTTCGACTATGTTCGCATTTCATTTTGGGATGTGTTGGTATAATTGGTTGAGGTCTTGAGGGCCTCGTGTGTATTTCAGATGGTAAACGAATCGAGTTTGGGCTTGGAGGAATGCCAGAGCTGCTGCCATCTTGTGTAACCGTACCTGTGAGGGTTTGATCGCAGATGCGGACCCGCAGAAGCGGCCCGAAGGGTCGCAGAAGCAGTTCTGGGTGAGCTGGGCAGTACCCGCAGGTGCTAGACTTTTTCCGCATCTGCGATGGAGCAAATGCGGCCTCTTGGAGCGCAGAAGTGGAGTGGAGCATAGGAGCGAGGTGGATTTGCGCACCTGTGATGTCGCAGGAGCGGGGCATTGTCCGCAGGTGCGAAGGGGCGGCCTCCAGTGTTTTTCATAGAAGCGGTCTTGGTGCCGCAGAAGTGATGCCACAGAAGCAGCCTTTGGTTTCGCAGGTGCGAAAGTCGGCTGGGCAGAATGTATAAGTTAGCCAAATTGGGTTTTGGCTCATTTCACCTCCTTTCTCTCATTGGAGCCGATCTTGGGTGTGATTTTGGAGTGCCATTTTGTCATCCTTCATGAGGTAAGTAATTCCCACATATTGTGAGTTAAATACATGGTTTATATATGGATTTAAACATGAAAATTATTTTTGAAAAAAAATCTATAAATTGGTATTTTTGGATTTGACCACGAAATTAGACATGGAATTGGGAATAAATCATATATTTGAGTTCGTAGTATTATGAGTAATGATTATATTTGAAAATTTTCGAAATCCGGGCATGTGGACCCGAGGGTAAATTTATCGACTTTTTGAGCGGAGTTGGAAATTTATTATAAATTGATTTATAATGAGTATTATAGTATGTATTTACGGATTTGCATATTGATTGACTAGTTTTGGAGCGAATGGCATAGATTTGAGTTGTTAGAGAGGCTTTGGAGCCGGTTATAGAACTTCAGAGCGAGGTAAGTCTCCTGTCTAGCTCTGTGAGGGGGAAACTACCCCTATGTGTTGTAATTGATATTTGCTACTTGTTGTGGGGTCTACGTACGCACGAGGTGACGAGAGTCCGTACGTAGCTATATTCATGTTATTGTCCGGGGTAGACTTAGGTTTACTCCATACTATAACTGTACTATTTGGGTTGTCTCTTGCCTATTAGATTCCTTTACTACATGTTAAAATTTGAGAATAGACTTGTGTAGAGCGGTAGACTCATTATTGTAGAGATCGGGCGGACTCTATGATTTGCCACGGAATAATTGTACTCCTCTTACGAATTTTCCCCGCGTTACGCTTTCCCATCGAAGGGCTTTCCCCAAAGCTTTCCTAAAACTCACATGTCCCTTCGTAAGTGGGGTCAAGGACCTGTCAAAGCCTTTTATTCTAATGGGATCGGGTCGTTCGCCTCGGCAGGATAGATACATCTATGGTTCGTATCGTTCGACCCTCGGCAGTGCGCACATCTTATGGGATCGGTCCGTTCGCCTTGACAGTTCTGTAAAATACTTCTATGGAATCGTGCGTATTATTTGTCAAAAGGCCAGTGTATCTGGGAGTTTTCTGATTTGAATTATGACGACCCATGTGGTGAGGTCCATTATATATATATATACTCCGGTGGAAGAGGTGACTGCTAATTGAGAGTTGAGCTTATTGTTGAGAAAAGGATCGTACCACATAATTATACTTGTTTAATTCGTTTATTTACTCTATCCCATATATGTTTACTTCTTGTTGTATCTGTCTTATTGGACCGCTAGTAGGTATCGATGTCGACCCCTCGTCACTACTTCTCTGGGGTTAGGCTGAATACTTACGGGGTAAGCATTGATTTACGTACTCATGCTACACTTGCTGCACATTTTTGTGTAGGTACATATATGTCTTGTGATCTTTTGGGCGCAGAGACGTGGCTAGTGCGGAGACTTACCGTGAGCTGCATTTCATGTTACGATTCGCAGCCCACAGAGTCTCCATCATTGTTATTTTTGTATTTCTCCTTGTCTAATTTGTATCTCCAACAAATGTTGTATTTTATTTTATTCCGTATCTGATGCTCATGCACTCGTGACATCGGATTTTGAGAGTGCTTATGAGGTTTTCCTTTATCGCAGATGTGAAACCATTTTCAGTAACCCTGTAAATTCTATTTTTTACTATTTAAATGATGAAAAATTATGGTTTCAAAAATACTAAAATGAGTAATTAAGTTGGTCATTCATTGTTGGCTTACATAGCGGCGGTGTTAGGCGCCATCACAACCTTAATGGATTTTGGATCGTGACATAAGATATTGGCCAACCACCTGAAGAAAGCAATAACCTGGAATTTTTCCAATAACATCAACTGAAAATAACAACAGAAGTATATGCTTAGATAATTTTCTAAGGCTCTCATTATCCCCAAGTTTCGAAGACTGTAGTTGTACCTAAGGGTTAGCCCTAGAGGGATTTCTTATCAGCAAAAAAACAATTCTAGAAATATAGCACTGCACTCACTCTCTTGTGTGAGCTTTCGATCCAGTATTTATTTGGCTTTGAAAACCTCAAAATACCAGCTTTGACCACAGTTATAGCATCATGTCCTGCCAAAGCGGCAAACATATGTATAAAAGATCAGAGATATTTATCTTAACAGTAGTTAGAAAATCTAAGATACTGATGTATTGCCTCATTGTATTTTGAGCATACTAAAAGTATGACAGAAATTTCTCAAGTATCAAAATTCAAACCATAACTCAAATAATGCTAAATCGATTACTATCATCCACAAAGGAAAATACCATATATACAGGAAATATCCCAGAACAGTGGGGGAAGCAACCACAAGTTGGAGATCTCACAGGATCAGTGTCTAGCTTGAATATGTTACCTATGTATCTCTTTTTGGTACGTATGGAATGAAAGAAATAGAAGATTTTCCCAAAATAGCAAGAACGGTATCTTCCAATTTGAGTTTGCGGTGTAAAGTCAAGTATATAAATGATCCAGAATCACTGACAGATTTGGCAGACACCCTAAATTTTAGAAGAACTAAAGCATTATAAATGTACATAGTTTTTAGCATTTGGTTGCATTGAATAATGAAATCCCAATTTGCTGAAGGAAAAAAATGGCAAAAGTGATGTATAAAAAAATCCCAAGACAGCTTTGACTACCACTCCAGTATTGGTGTTGCCTACAGGTTCAGGGTCTTATATTGTGTATTGTGACACGTCGCATATTGGTCTCGGCGCAGTGCTTATGCAAAACGGTAGGGTGATTGCCTATGTGTCCAGATAGTTAAAGGTACATGAGAAGAATTATCCGGTCTATGACCTTGAGTTAGCAGCTATTGTTCATGCCTTGAAGATTTGACGGCATTATTTGTACGGTGTCCATTGTGAGGTTTATACCGATCACCGATCACCGTAATCTACAATATTTGTTTAAACAGAAGGATCTTAATTTGCGGCAACGGAGGTGGTTGGAGTTGCTTAAGGATTATGATATCACCATTTTCTATCATCCTGGAAAGGCCAATGTGGTGGCTGATGCATTGAGTCCTAAGTCGGAGAGTTTGGGCAGCTTAGCATACTTACCGCTATCAGAGAGGCCTTTAGCCTTGGATGTTCAGGCCTTGGCCAACCAGTTTGTTAGATTGGATGTTTCCGAGCCGAATCGAGTTTTGGCTTGTGTGGTTTCTCGATCTTCTTTATATGATCGCATCAGAAAGTGCCAGTATGATGATCCTCATCTGCTTGTCCTTAAGGACACGGTTCAACACGGTGATGCCAATGAAGTCACTATTGGGGATGACAATGTGTTACAGATGCAGGGTAGGCTATGTGTGCCTAAGGTGGATGTATTGCGTGAGTTGATTCTCCAAGAGGCTCACAGCTCGCGGTACTCCATTCATCCAGGTGTCACGAAGATGTATCAGGATTTGAGGCAGCACTATTGGTGGAGGCGAATGAAGAAAGATATAGTTAGGTATGTAGCTCGGTATTTAAATTGTCAACAGGTGAAGTATGAACATCAGAGACCAGGCAGATTACTTCAGAGACTTGAAATTCCGGAGTGGAAATTGGAGCGTATTACCATGGATTTCGTAATTGGCTCCCACGGACTTTGAGGAAGTTTGATAATGTTTGGGTGATTGTGGATCGGTTGACCAAATCCGTGCATTTTATTCCAGTTGGTACTACTTATTCTTCGAAACGGTTGGCTAAAATTTATATCCGCGAGATTGTTCGCCTACACGGTGTGCCAGTATCCATCATTTCAGATCGGGGCACGCAGTTTACATCACAGTTTTGGAGAGCAGTATAGCGAGAATTAGGTACACAGGTTCAGCTAAGTACAACATTTCACCCTCAGACGGACGGACAGTCTGAGCGCACTATTCCGATATTGGAGGATATGCTACGCGCTTGTGTCATTAATTTTGGAGGTTCTTGGAATAAATTTCTGCCACTGGCAGTGTTTGCTTACAATAACAGCTACCAATCGAGCATTCATATGGCTATGTATGAGGCTTTATATGGGAGACGGTGTCGGTCTCCGGTGGGTTGGTTTGAGCCGGGTAAGACTAGACTATTGGGTACTGATTTGGTTCAGGATGCTTTGGAAAAGGTTAAATTGATTCAGGAGAGGCTTCGCACGACACACTCTAGACAGAAGAGTTATGCTGACCGGAAGGTCCGTGATGCTGCCTACATGGTTGGGGAGAAGGTTTTGTTCAAGATTTCACCCATGAATGGTGTGTTGAGGTTCGGGAAGAAGGGCAAGTTGAGCCCTCGATATATTGGGCCTTTTGAGATACTTAAGAAGATTGGAGAAGTGGCTTATGAACTTGCTTTGCCACCTAGTCTATCAGGTGTTCATCCAGTGTTCCATGTGTCCATGCTTCGAAAGTATGTCGAGGATCCGTCTCATATGTTGGATTTCAGTACAGCGCATCTGGACAGTAATTTGACTTATGATGTGGAGCCGATGGCTATTTTAGACCGGCAGGTTCGAAAGTTGAGGTCAAAGAACATAACTTTAGTGAAGGTATAATAGAGAGACTAGCCAGTCGGAGAATCTACTTAGGAGATTGAGCAGGAGATGCGAAGCAAATATCCACACCTATTTGAGACTCCAGGTATGATTCAAAACTCGTTCGAGGACGAACGTTTATTTAAGAGGGGGAGAATGTAATGACCCGGTCGGTCGTTTTGAGTATTATAACCCCGTTCCTCCATTTACTGCTCAAGTTATTCTTTACAGTTGTTTTATGACTTACCGGGTTAATTGGTTCGGGTCCGTAAGAATTTCGGAGTGAAATGAGATACGTAGTCTCATAATTGAAAACTTAAGTTGGAAAAGTTGACCGGATATTGACTAATGTGTAAACGACCTCATATTTGAATTTTGATGATTTCAATAGCCCAGTATGGTGATTTTGGACTTAGGAGCATGTCCGAAAAATTATTGGGAGGTCCGTAGTGGAATTAGGCTTGAAATGACGAAAGATAAATTTTTGGGAAGTTTGACAAAGGGGTTGACTATTTGATATCGAGGTCGAAATCTGATTCTGAAAACTTTAATAGGTCTGTTATGTCATTTATGACTTGTGTGCAAAATTTGAGGTCAATCGGACTTGATTTGATAGGTTCCGCCGTCGTTTGTGGAAACTTGAAATTTCAAACTTCATTAGGCTTGAATTGATGTATGATTCGTGGTTCTAGCATTGTCTGGCATGATTTGAAGTTTCGACTAAGTTCGTATGATGTTTTAGGACTTGTTGGTATGATTTAACGGGTCTCGGGGGGGCTTGGGTGTATTTCTTTTTTTGGATCATTGGTTGAGAGACTAGTAAAGTTAAAAGATTTGGGAGTTTGACCATGGTCAATATCAGGTCAAGACAACCTCTTTTCTATGTTTTGAGTACGTGAGCAGGTCCGTAGCGTATTTTATGATTAAAATTCATATATGGTTTGTGTCCGCGAGATTTCAGGTGAGTTTAGGATGGTTAACAGATCAAAATTTGGACTTAAACAACTGCTGGAAATTTCTGCTGCTGGAAAAATCAAGGTCATGAAAAAGCGAGTCCTGAAAAATCAAGATCATAAGGTCATGAAAATCGAGGCCAGGAAATCGAGGTCAGAAAATCGAGGTCATGAAAATCGAGGTCATGAAAAATCGAGGTCATGAAAATCGAGGCCAGGCCTGGGCAGCAACTTTAAGTTACAAAACGGGGGTTTCGTCTCATATTCTTCCATTTTTGAAAAATTGGAGCTTGGCGAGAAGCGATTTTTGAGAGATTCTCAAGAAAAAATATCAGGGTAAGTGATTTTAACTCGGATTTGGTCAATATACACGAATATATCATTGTTTTCTTTATTTAATTAGTATTTTGAGATGAAAATTTGGGGGAAAATGAGAAAGAGTTCTTGGACTAGAATTTCGAGGTTTTGAATGGGATTTTGTTATCGGATTTGAGTAAAATTGGTATGGTTAGACTCGTGAGTGAATGGGCTTTTGGGTTTTGTGACTTTTTTCGAATTTCGAGATCGGGCCCGGGGGCCGGGTTTGAGCCGATTTCGGATTTTTGGCTATAATTTCGTATTTTCTTGTGGAATTAATTTCTTTAGCCTATATTGATTATATTGTACTACTTGTGGCTAGATTCGGAATGTTTGGGAACCAATTCACTAGGCAAGGGCATAACGAAGTAAGAAATTATGCGGCTTTGAGGTAAGTAACAATTCTAAATTTGGTCATGAGGGTATGAAACCCCGAATTATGTGTTATATGATTGGTTTTGAGGTGACGTACATGCTAGGTGAGGGGCGTGTGGGCGTGCACCGTAGAAATTGTGGTTTGGTCAAAAATTCCATGGAACTGTGTAGTTGAATAATCTATTGTTATCTGTACATTCTCTGTGTAGTAGAGAAATTGAACCACAAATCATATTTAGATTATGTGTTGGCACTGTAGGGACCGACATAGGTCGTGTACCTGTTGAACTATCTGCTTAATTGTTATTTTGTATTCAGTCACAGTTTACTTGTTTATTTTATCTCAGTCTCCCTTGTTCATTATTGATGCATCATATTATTGTTGTTTGGATTGATTTGCATGATCATTGAGAGCCCGAGAGACTGGAGAGATTTATGATTGAGTGAGGCCGAGGGCCTGTTTGTGAGATATTATACTATATCACGTGAGTTGTCCGTGCGGATCCAGATATTGATACTATAACACGTGAGTTATCCGTGCAATACGTGAGTTATCCGTGCAACATGTGAGTTGTCCTTGCGGATCCAAATATTGATACTATAGCACGTGAGTTGTCCATGCGGATTCATATATTATACTATAGCACGTGAGTTGTCCGTGCGGATTATAGCGCTTGGGCTGTAGGAGCCCCTCCGGAGTCTGTACACACCCCAAGTGAGCACAGGTATATATTGAGTGCGAGTGATGAGTGTTGAGTGAATGAAATGGCAGAGTGACTGTAGTCCTGAGGGGATGCATATGATTTTATTATTTTTGCACTTCAGCAGTCATATATCACTGTTTGAATTTTTTTGAGAGTTATTATCTTATGTTTCAGTTGAACTTGACATGAAATTATTGTTTTGGGCTTAAATGTTGAACTTGAAAGCATGCCTACATTATTATATTGGAAATTACTGTAATTGGACTCAACTATGAAGCTCGTCACTACTTTCAGTTCCTTATTTATTATTGTTACTTGCTGAGTTGCTTGTACTCATACTACACCTTGCACCTCATGAGCAGATCCAGGTACCTCCGGACATGGCGGTTGCTAGTTTTTTGGAGTTTTATCTATTGGAGATTATCGAGGTAGCTGCTTGACGTCCCCAGACCTTGACTTTCTTTTCTTTCAGTTTCTGTATTGTTCTATATTTTTTGACAGTATTTTTAGGAGTCAGACTTTGTTATCATTTAGATACTCATGTACTCAGTGACACCGGGTTTTGAGAGTGTTTATATTTGTACTTGTGAGATTTTTTTCGCTGAAATTAATATATTTTCAAATTTAAAAGATATGGTATTTTATTGAGATTGTCGACTTGCTTAGTATTGAGATAAGCGCCATCACAACATGTGGAATTTTGGGTCGTGACAGTCAACTTAAAAAGATCCAAAATCACATCACCACGAACGTGATTAAAATAAAAAATACAATCTTTTTTGCATTAAATATACATGCGTGAATTTCAATATATTGGCACATAAAAAAGAAGAAAAAAATAAGTTGGGGGAAAAGAGGGTACTTACTACAGGTTTATCAATAAAGGTTGAACGAGTAGGTAATGGCTTTGAAACCATTGTCTTTCTTGGTTTCAACTCTGTTACAAAGGGAAGTGTAAAACTTACGGCTGTGTACTCAGAGCAACTGAGACGAGAGCCTGTTGTAGGAGAAGAAAGGAAGACTGCGTAAGAGAAGAAATATATTCCTTGTTTTTCCTTCCCCTTTAAGTCGCTAAAAGGTGATAAAATGTTATTTGAAAAATTATCGGATTTTTTACCACAAATATATAAATTTTAGTTTAAATATTTATGTTCAAATTTACATCAAAAATTAAATAATTAGACCCTCGTGTCATATAACTAGTATTACTTTTTTTTTTTTATAGATAAACAAGAAAACAAATGGAGCTATTTTTTAAGATGTATGACCGCGAACCACAATGTCGGTGTACGCATAAAATTGATTACTGATAGTTGGATGAATGAGGAGATGACATGTGGAGCTGAAAACAGGTAACATGTGAGTCAATAAGTAGTTGATACCGGTTGCAAGCATATGACCGGTGTTGGGTGAATTTCGAAGACAGGGTAACCGATAACAAAGATTTGAATAATTGATATCGGATAGCATTCAATAAACAGACGTTACAGAGAATATCTGCATTTATATCCAATCGTTATGCACCATCAATGACGGTTTTATTCTCATTCAAGAGGAGATTGATTTGGGGATCTTGGCACCCTAAATATAGCTATAAATAGGAGAATTAGTATCCATTGTAGAAAAAAAAATATATTATGTACACAAAAGCTTGAATCAGCTCTCATTCTATAACATTATTCTTCTACCATGTTCTTAATATTGTTCTTACTTTTGATACTAGAGAAGCTAAAATTCGTAGCTAGGCTTGTATTTTCTTTAAGTTCATTTTATAATTTTATTTATGTTCTTATTTGTTTAATATTTTTGGGTCAAATTAATTCACATGTTGATAAATCGTATTACAAATTCAGCTGTACCATTTTACGGGTAAACAGTTTTGCGCCTACCGTGGGGCATAGACAATTGTGTAATTGATTTGATCCATTCATGTGTTACTAACAAATTTTGATTCCTTTCTTAGCAAAAGAAAAATTAGATATGGCAGCTAACAATGTCAATAGTTCCTACAATGTTGGAGCTCACAATGAACTTGAAGATATGTTTCAATGTGATGATTCAACCAACGAAACCCGCAATGAAGGAGATAAATCAACTCCTGTTCGCGAAAGTCAAAATCCTAGACATGTGAGAAGTCCAACTCTTGACGATGCGGATGATGAACACGTTGTTGAAACGGTCAAAATCTTAAGAGAGTAACAAACGACAATTATGGATCACCTCTCAAGACTGTCACACCTCCTTTTTCCCACACAACCCTATTACGAGGTTGAGTTAGAAGAGTTTTTCCAATTGAAGTGACGTTTTGAAAAGGGATTATTAATTATTTGGAGTCGCCACTTGGAATTGAGTTTTGGTGTTTCAAGTCACATTTTTATTTGAATCCCTCATCAAATGGAAGATTTGACTCCTTATTTATGGTCTACGAAAATAGAAGACTGAGTAAGGAATTCTGTTGACCGATGGGATGTGTGAGGTGCCCCTCGAGTCTCGTGGTTCTAGCACGGTTGCTTTTATCGACTAATGTAAGGCTTAAATCAATTTTTGGCATTTTTATATTTTATTATTTTTTTGACCTAGATGTGATATGCACACAAGGTACTTATTAGAAATTGGATATTAAACCAAGGTACGGAATGTACACACGCTTAAAACATAATTATTTTAAACTTAAAGGTATTGAGATGTGGGAATGCGCACAGATCCTTTTATTATTTAAGCATATCAATCCAAAGTTCGTGCATGAACACATGGGCTAATTGCGTATTAGAATATTTTATTTATTTATCTTTTTTTAGATCCGAGACACACATATATATATATAAGAAAGTGGTAAAAAAAATTATGAGGGAGCGAGATGAGTTTTATATATATATATATATATATATATATATATCATAACGGGCTTTGAATTAATTTGTAATCCGCATCTCTCATTTATAACTATTTTCTAGTAATAGGCCTCGAAATATATCTAGCCCCAATTAATTACGTTCCTAACACGCAACATTGCCTATCCTATTTTCTACTAAAAATCTCGGCACAAATTGGAGTTGGAATAAAATGTACCCAAGTAAGATGGTCATTGTCATTCAAATAAAAAAATCAAAAAGCTGATACGATCAAAACATGACATGATCCAACTTAAAATTCATTAGTTTTTAAACCTATCAATAATGGAAATGGCTTTGGCGTTCAACTGATTTCTAAAGCATTTATGGCATTTTATAATTAAATTATAAATAAGACTTCTAAAAAAAAGGAGAATGAAAGAAAAAGAAAATTTATTACATTGAATTAGATCCTTACACTATAGACATAATTAGATCTACACTTCTTGATAATCTAAATTCCACCTTAAATTTCCTACTTCATTCCATGAAAAGACAAAAAGAACAAAATCAAAAGCAAACAATACTAAAACTCAAACATCCTTTAATTTCAAAATGCTAAACACTAAAAAATAACTAAATTATCATGCCTCAGTTATTGCTTTCCTTTAGCAATTAAATTCACTTATCTTCAATGAATAGAGCCTCTGTTATTAGAGATAAGAATCATCCACATACAAAAGAACGAGTACTTCGTAGGATATGTGGAGCGAAAAGTCTAAAATGAAGACTATCAACAATAAAGTTAAAATATTTCAACCAAAACTTGCATATGAAATTGCTACCAAAGTCTAGCCTACGTATTAAAAGAAAAGAAGGTAAAGAAAATGAATTATCAAATACATAAAAAGAAAAGCAGAAGATAAACGCCACTTAAAAGATTAACATCCGGCCTTATCATGCGCATAGAGAATCATCACAGATGGAAAATAAAATAAAAAGATACAACATAAATATTAACCTTTTGCTAGTGAAGTTTTTCAATATATGTTGAGAAGAAAAGAAAATCCAGCAAATATAATGATTTTCAATGCCAAACTTGAGCAATGACACAAAGCACGAACTAAAAGAAATTTGACTTGAACCTTAACGCCCAGAACTCGAACAAAGAAACCCCATTTACTTCATTTCGAGCATGATTTTCAAACTTTTATTCTTAGAAGAAAAGACCGGAATAAAGTAGAACTGAAGGAACTTCAAATATTTATGTATTTTTCTTCACTTTACTCTATCTCTCCGACTCAAAAACCAAAGAAAACCAATATGTGCTTTCTTCTTCTCACTGCCAATTTTCTTCTCCAAAAAACAAATCCCCCTTGAATGATTAAAGTTTTTCTCTATATATGCCTATGTGTAGGAGTTGTGCAGGTGGTTAAAATAAATATGGGTGATCGTGTGTGTGTGTGTGCCAGTGATCGTGAGAGACATGAAAGGTGGGGGAAGTTAGGGGATAAAGATCTGATGAGTTTGGGAAGAGGGGGTCATGGGGTTAGTTAGGATAGGAAGAAATCTTTTTGTTGTGTTTTCTTATTTTGTATCTTTTTTTTTTTTGGTTCTTTTCGTTAGTTACCTATCTTAAAAAAAATTCTTTTTTTGTGAAATGAAATAGAAATAAAATATATTCTATAAGTATGTGCATATTTATTTTTTTGTAATAATTTATTTTTTAAAATTTTTTCTCAAATAAAACCTATTAAGAGTAAGATAAAAGTTTAAAATATTAAGATTAGACCTAAAAGAAATATTTATACTAAAATACTATATAGAATTTGGGTGTGGTCAAAAATTAGTTGTTCACAGCATGCCCCTCTTTGCTTGGAAACATGAAGAGTTTTCTGGGAAAGAAAAATGAACAAGGTGACTGATTTTTAACCTCACTATTATTTAAAAAGGAAAAAAAAAAAGAAAAAGATGTGACTGAGCCTTGGCTTTAGGCAGCCTACATATTTCGGGTTGTAAGGGAATCATGTCACGTGTAGTTCAAGTGGAAAATGATTGATAGAGTATGCTTAGATGGAGAGTTGAGCGAAGTTCCGTCGAGGTTCCGATCCTCGGTTCCTACTATTACATCAAAATGAAAAGCAAAGTACATACTCTTGAAATCTAAGAGTTATAAAATTCCTATCTAAATACCATCTGGAGTCTTGTCTTGATTCTTGACTTGCTTCCCCTATTCACTTTAGACTGAAACTTGATGTTTTCAATGTAACAGACTATGAAATATTCTCACATGCCTGTTTCTTGATCAGATGATGAGAAGATGGATCTTGAGATTTTATGTCTCTGCATGTATTATGTCAAAGCTGGTTGCGACTGATATTGAGATCAAACGTTCTACTTTCTCTGGCGAGAGCTAGAATCTTAGTTTTTGCACATCCAATCCGTGCTTTGCAAAAACATCTATCAGCCATCACAAACAAACAAAGCGAACAAAAATTTTGTGAGTTTGAAAATAAAATAAACTATCTTTGCTATTGCAGAATAAAGAAATAAAAAAGAAATAGGCTTTTTTGAATAATAGGGGATGCCATACCCTATGTTGACAATAAAATGAGGTTCGTGGCAATCTGAGATGCTACTAGGGAATGTAGTACCCTATGTTTGCGGCAGGGAATAAAATCAGGGGATGTAATACCCTATGTTAATAAGAAGGAAGGCAACTAGGGGATGTACTATCTTGTGTTGACAATAAGATGAGGCTCGTGGCACTGTAGGATGCTACTATGGAATGTCGTACCCTATGTTGGCAGAAAGTAATGCAACTAGGGGATGTAGTACCCGGTGTAACAATAAGATAAGGCTCGTGGCGCTCCGAGATGCTACTAGGGAATGTCGTACCCTATGTTGGCAATAGAAAATGCAATCAGGGAATGTAATACCCTGTGTTGGCAATAAAATGAGGCTCGTGGCGTTCTGAGATGCTACTAGGGAATGCCGTACCCTATGTTGGCAATAAAATAAGGGTCGTGGCACTCTGATATGCTACTAGAAAATGTCATACCCTTTGTTGGCAATAAACTGAGGCTCATGGCGCTCTAAGATGCTACTAGGGAATGTTGTACCCTATGTTTGCGATAAAATAAGGATCGTGGCTCTCTGAGATGCTACCATTGAATATCGTACCCTATGTTGGCAATAAAATGAGGCTCGTGGCTCTCATGGCCCTATGTTAGTTTCCCTATAATGAAACTAAACATAAAATGATTACATGTATATTGGAAGAAAATCAAGGATTTGAGAACTCCACCTGGTGGTGTTCGTCTTTTCACGAACTGTTTCCTAAAATTATTTTATTTCTGTTATGAACAAAGAAAGATTTGTTAATTTTAAAATAAAGGTCGGTTTGTGGCCTTGATTATTTCAGTCTCTTAATCTTGGTTCATATTCTTTAATGATTTCAACTGCAACTGGTTATTTCGTGAATACCAACTGCATTTCTGACCCCGAAGAGCCTTAGGCTTTTCCAAACTTTGCCATAATGGTTGGTCACGTGGGACTTAACTCTTTTTAACTTTATTTTGTCTTTGTGGGCATTTTACTTTTGACTTCTTTCTTTCAAAGTTTTCAATTTCGGAGCACTAGGGAACTTTTGGCTTTTCAAACTTTGCGAATGACTGTTAGTCACGTGGGGCTTAACCTTTCAGCTTTATTTTGCCTTTTCTGGTGCTTCAATATGATTTTCTTCTTCCAAAGTTTTCAATTTCAAAGCATCGGCCAATCATGGTCAGTCGGGGTCGACTTGATTTCCTTACCGAGGCTGGGCGCCTTTTGAATATATCAGCTCGTTTCAAACGAGAACCCTATAAATCGGTTTTGCCGTCTTTTCATTGCCTTATTTTTGGAACAAAGTTAGACCGGAAGGGATAAAAAAAATAAAAAATGGAATAAAGAATGAGTTTAAAACAAGAGGTGTCCCTTTTGGGGAACAGAAAGAAGGACTTATCTGGGAGTACATGCGGACTTCAATGAACATGACATGCCTTTTGGACTGGATGCCTGATTTGTATAAACCGTCCGACTCTCAGAAACTCATCACAACTTTTGACTTAAAATCGAGAAACCTTGCTCAGGACTGTGTTGATGTCGTGACTGCGTGGATCCTCTTTTCGATCAACAGTGTCCTTTGCGGGTTTTCACTGGCTGACCTTTCTCATTTCTCTTCTCACCATCGCCTTATAGTGCCCTTTGCGAATTTTCACTAATAAGACTTTCTCATTTTTATTTTCTCTACTCACCATCGTCCTACAGTGCCCACGATGGTTTTCACCAATAAGACTCTTTCATTTTATTTCTCTTATTTGGTTGCATCTGATCCAAGTAACTGCATCCTCCAATTCTTGAACATTCTCGCCGATTGATCGGAAGGACTTGAAATGAGTTGGGTAAAAAGAATTTGGATTGAATTACAACTTTGGGACCTTTCGAGAAAAATCATCACCAAACCATTATAACGTCTGCCATAGTTTTCACTTTTAGGGGAATGTGAATTTTTTATTAGTGTGACCGAACCCTAGAGTGAGGCTATCTATGTATCCTTTCGGAATCAGGTCAGACATAGTTCACTTACATGAACCTTGTTTTTTATTTTGTTTTTGTTTTTCATTTCTTCTCTTCTTCTCCCTTTTTTTTTTACATACAAGGTTCCAAAGAGGGTGATCAAGGAAAAAGTATCCGCCTCAAAGTTTTGCAAGGGGTAAAAGTGTTTGGGAAGTGAGAATGAAAGCCTTCATCATCCCAATTAAAGAGTGTTAACATCGAGTAGTGAGTCAAACATAGTATATTTTGACTGCATCTGCGTTGACTGTTGTCTGAGAGATATTTTCTTCGATGTCTCCCAAATACAACGCTCCCTTTGGCAACACTCTTGTTATAATGTACATGTCTTTTTAATTTGGAGCAAATTTTCCCTTAGCTTGTTCATGGTGCGGGAGAATACGTCTCAGGACGAGTTGCCACACTTCAAATCTCATGGGCCGTACTTTCTTGTTGTAGGAACGGGCCATTCTTATTGGTAAAACTGCCAATGGAAGACCACGGGTATTGAATATATATTTTACTTATCACAACGAGTATTGAATTAGTTCCTAACTCATCCCGCTCCCTCACAATATTTTTTTTACCACTCTTTTTTTTATTTTATATATATATATATATATATATATATATATATATATATATATATATCTCATAATGGGCTTTGAATTAATTTGTAATCTGCATCTCTCATTTATAACTATTTTCTAGTAATAGGCCTCGAAATATGTCTAGCCCCAATTAACTACGTTCTTAACACGCAACATCGCCTATCCTATTTTCTACTAAAGATCTCGGCACAAATTGGAGTTGGAATAAAATGTACCCAAGTAAGATGGTCATTGTCATTCAAATAAAAAAATCAAAAAGCTGATATAATCAAAACATGCCATGATCCAACTTAAAATTCATTAGTTTTTAAACCTATCAATAATGGAAATGGCTTTGGCGTTCAACTGATTTCTAAAGCATTTATGGCACTTTATAATTAAATTATAAACAAGACTTCTAAAAAAAAGGAGAACGAAAGAAAAGAAAATTTATTACATTGAATTAAATCCTTACATTATTAACATAATTATATCTACACTTCTTGATAATCTAAATTCCACCTTAAATATCCTACTTCATTCCATGAAAAGACAAAAAGAACAAAATCAAAAGCAAACAATACTAAAACTCAAACATCCTTTAATTTCAAAATGCTAAACACTAAAAAATAACTAAATTACCATACCCCAGTTATTACTTTCCTTTAGCAATTAAATTCACTAATCTTCAATGAATAGAGCCTCTGTTATTAGATATAAGAATCATCCACTATCACGACCCAAAAATCACACCTATCGTGATGACGCATATCTCAGTACTAAGCAAGCCGACAACATCAATAACCCACGATTTCCTTTAAGTTTGAAAACATAATGTTTAATACGATACCGAAAATCTAGCAAATTCTAATACAACACTCCTAAAACCTGGTGTTACTGAGTACATGAGCATCTATACATTACAAGTCTGGGAAACCCGGTCTATAATAATCCGAGATTAAATACAATAAATAAAAAGGTAAGGAAGGAGAGATAAGGTCTGCGAAACATAGCAGCTGCCTCTGAATCTCCGAAAAATCAACTGTGTGAAATAATCAACACCCACTGTGTCCGGGATCACCTGGATCTGCACACGAAGTGCATGGTGTAGTATGAGTACAACCAACTCAGTAAGTAACAATAGTAAATAAAGAACTGAAAGTAGTGACGAGCTTATCAGCTAAGTCCAAATACAGTACCTTTCAATATAAAAGATTAGGCATGCTCTCAAGTTCAACATTTAAGATTTTACTGAAATTTTATATCAAGTTTGACCGAAACAAAAAATAATATTTTTCCAAAATTTCGACAATAGTGATATATGACAGCTGAAATGCAGCAAATAATGAAATCAATGCATCCCCTTAGAGTAACATTCACTCTGTCCTCTCATTCACTCCAACCTCACAATCACTATTTCCTTACAGTCACTCATCACTTGGCACTCAGCACTCACACTCGGCACTCGCACTTAGTAGGTACCTGCGCTCACTGGGGTGTGTATAGACTCCGGAGGGGCTCCTTCAGCCCTAGCGCTATAACAATCCAATCATGGCATATAACAATGAAACATGCTGCGGCGTGCAACCCAATCCCATATATATCCTCACAATTAGGCCCTCGGCCTCACTCAGCCATCAACCTCTCCAGTCTCTCGGGCTCAAGATGTCATGAAAATCAGCCCAAAAATGATAATATGATATATTAATAAATAGCAACAAAGATTGAGATATGATATGAAGTAAATAAATATGACTGAGTGTGAAATTACAATTTGAACATATAATTCAATCACAGAAATGACCCCAGTGGGTACCAATAATAACAACATATGTCTAAGCATGATTTTTAATACGAGTCTCAACTCAATTTTCTCTAACACGTAGAGAATGTACGGATATCAAGAGATAATTCAACTATACAGTTCCATGGAATTTGACCAGGTCACAATTCTAGTGCACGCCCACACGCCCGTCACCTAGCATGTGCATCACCTCAAAACCAATCACATAACACATAATCTGGGGTTTCATACCCTCAGGACCAAATTTAGAACTATTACTTATCTCAAACCGTGTAATTCTTTATTCCACTATGCCCTTGCCCCGATAATTGGTCTCTGAAAGCCTTGTATCTAGCAACAATTAATTTGATTCAGTCAATACTAATTATTATAATTAATTCCATAAGAAAATACTAATTTTTCAATAAAAATTAGAAGTTCACTCAAAAATCGTCCGTGGGGCCTACGTCTTGGAACCCGACAACAGTTATAAAATATGAACGCCCATCCAACCACGAGTCCAACCATATAAATTTCACCAAATTCCGACATCAACTCGACCCTCAAATCTTCAATTAAAGTCTTTGAAGATTTCTACCATTTTTAACCCAATCTTTACCCATTTGAACTCAATAATCCTTCCATAAACCTTATTAGTATGTGCATGTATAAATAATACTCTAACACCCAAAAATCACACTTTTAATTACCCATCTTTTGTAACGACCTGACCGGTCGTTTTGAGCATTTACGCTCATTTCAACTATTTGAAGTCTTGAATAACTTCCTACGAGGTATTATGACCTGTGTGAATTTTCGGTTTTGGTTTTAAGGTATTTCAGAGTTAGGTTGAAAGAATGAATTTTCATGTTGGAAGCTTAAGTTGAAATAGTTGACCGGATATTAACTTATATGTAAACGATCTTGGAATTTAATTCTGATGATTCCAATAGCTCTGTATGGTGATTTTGGACTTAGGAGCGTGTCCGAAAAATTATTTGGAGGTCCGTAGTGGAATTAGGCTTAAAATGGCGAAAGTCGAATTTTTGGGAAGTTTGACCGGGGGATTGACTTTTTGATATCGGGGTCGGAATCTGATTCTTGAAATTTGAATAGGTCCGTAATGTGAAATGTGACTTGTGTGCAAAATTTGAAGTCATTCCGGATTGATTTGATGTGTTTTGGCACAAGATATAGAATTTAAAAGTTTAAAGTTCATAGATTTAGATTTGAGGTGCGATTCGTCGTTTTGAGGTTGTTTGATGTGATTTGAGGCCTCGAGTAGGTCAGTGGTATGTTTTAGGACTTGTTGGTATATTTGGTTGAGGTCCCGAGTGGCTTGAGTGAGTTTCGGACGGTTAACGGATTAACTCGGACTTAAAGAAATGCTGGAACTGCTGCCTACTGGTGTGATCGCACCTGCGAAGCTTTTGATCGCAGGTGCGAAGCCGTATGTGCGCGGAACCAGTCGCAGAAGCGGCCAAGAGTGGAATTGGACAGTGCTCGCAGGTGTAAAGAATTTGCCCGCATGTGCGAGGCCGCATGTGCGAAGGGATGGCGCAGAAGCGGAAAATGGTGAGGAAGCCGGGCAGCACAGGTGCAGAATTGTTATTCGTAGATGCGGAGTCGCATCCGCGCTTGGCTCTCCGCAGAAGCGGTCTGGCTCGCAAATGCGCCCATTTTTCTGCATAAGCGGGAGTTGCAGGTGCGACCTCTTGTCCGCAGGTGTGAATTAACTTGTGTCGCGACCCAATTTCCCCTCCCTTTGGGTATCGTGATGGCACCTAGTCTTAGGAACTAGGTAAGCCTAATATTAATTGAAACAACAACATTATTTAAATAAAAATCTCTTACGATTCCCAAAACCGGTAGTACAAGTCATAAGCTCTACAAAGTATTCGCTAGAAAACTTCTAAATACAACTGTTCCAGAAATAGGAATAACAGTGCAAAATAAAAACTTGAAGGTGACTCCGACGCCTGCGAACGCAGCAGCAGGTTTACCTTGAGTCTCCACAGCAACGACGCACACTGCTACTAACGGACAATACCTGGATATGCATAAAAATGTGCATAAGTGTAGAATGAGAACACCACAGCGGTGCCTAGTAAGTATCAAGAGTAACCTCAGTGGAGTAGTGACGGGGTACAATCAAGACACTTACTAGTTAAATAACCTGTTCCATACTAAAATAATCGAGAACAAATAGCAGTGATATAAACAGTAAGGCAACAAGAACATCACAATTATTACTCCGACAAATAAGAAGGAATACAAGTACAACCAATTAAATAAGTTTTTCACATATAATCTCTTCAAATGAATACCCTCCAAATATATTTCTTCCAATAAGTATCCTTCAAATATAAAAACTCTTTCAAATAATTATCTTATATCATAATCATAAGGTACGGTTCTTAGCCCTGTGTCATATACTCACGACATCTCGTGCCCATATCTCTATCACAACCGCACGAACAACTCTCGTGCTAAATATTTCAATACATAAAATCCACACGATTTAATTATTTTTCATAAAGTAAGGTTACAAACTTTAAACCAAGTGAGAATTCAACAAAGAAATGAGTTTATTTTAGAAATAGTTTGAGTAAAGAAAAATGACATTTCAATTTAAATAAAATATCGAAATCTATTTCTTCAGATGTAAAACTTATTAATTTAAAATATAATAGTAACTTCTTTTATTTAAAACAACTAAGTCATCAAAATCGGTAAAAATCAGGAATATAAATCTTCAGAGTCTCGTACTAAAAAGCCCAAGCCAACACAGTACAACAAGGAATATAACACAGAGTCAAAATCAAATAATACATCACAGCAGATCACAAAGGTTGTCCTAACAAGGAAATGCAATAACCAAAGACAAGTGCAACCATAGAGAGATGTCAACAAAATGGCACTCCTGAAATACCGTCTCGTAGTCTCAAAAGTAAATATGCAACAACAACAATGCCTCCAGGCTATCACAATTCATCACAATTCAATTCCCGATATAGCCCACCTTGTCTCGCCACGTGTGCAATAATAAAGTAGGCGCCCGCCTTGTCTCGCCACACGTACATAATAATGTTCCCACCTTGTCTCGCCACATGCGCAACCCCCCATATATATATATATATATATCCCGCCTTGTCACGCTGCATGTGCAAATATCAATAGTAACAATAGCACGGCAGAAACCTCGTGCTAACACCCGAACAAAACTTCCCAACAAAATAACGTGCCAATATCACATCTCATAAACTGCACCTCAAGTGCTCAATTATTACAACATATCACAGTTTTACACACCAAGTGCTCAAATATTACAATTTGCCACAAAATTCAATAATACATAAATTTCCATAATAAGGAGCCTCTGGCTCGACCATAGTGTGCACAAAATTTTAACAAATATACCCGGGAGTGAATAACTCAACAAATAATATTTCACATAAGAATCAGGGTGGCAATCCCACCAAATCATCATATAGAAAAAAATCCAACAAAACAAGAATTTAGGCAAGACAATTAAAGGATTTAATAAGTACTAATAATTTCCCATTTAATACATAAGGACGTCTAAGGATTTTAACCAATGTAATTTACATATATAACCCAAGCACGTACTCGTCACCTCGCGTACATGGTTTTCAATTACACAAATTGCACATAAGACTCAATGCCTAAGGGGTAAATTCCCCCCACTCGACGTTAGGCAAGATACTTACCTTTTTGAAGTTATACCGATATTCCAAAATCGCCTTCTTGCTTGAATTGACCTCCAGACCGCTCACATCTATCCAAATTAATTGTATAACCTCATTAACATTCATCGGAAATAATTCTGGATAATAATACATCGACTTAAAAATTTATTCCAAAAAGTTAACAAACATCAACGCGGGGCCCACCTCTCGGAACCCGACAAAATTTTCATGAAATCTGAACACCCATTCCGATACAAGTTCAACCATACCAATTTTATCGAATTCCAATAACAAATCGTCCCCTAAATCTTGAAATTTTTGTTTTTGGAAGAGTTTGCAAAAATCTTGATTTGTTCCATTTAAATTTGAAATAAATGATGAATATAATCATAGATTCATGAAATATAAACATTTTGGGATATAGGACACTTACCTAAGTCAGAGTCTAAGAACTCCTCCAAAATCGCTCAAAATCCGAGCTCCAAAATCTCAATCAAAAAATGGCGAAATGACCATTTTTGGGTCTTTACATTCTGCCCAGTTTCTCACCTGCGGACGAGTTGCCGCATCTGTAGAGCTGCTTTTGCGAACCAAAATCCACTTCTGCGGAAGTCCACTGACCAGAGGCCCTCGCACCTGCGGATACGATCCTAAGTCCAAAATCACCTAACGAAGCTAATGGAACCGATAGAACTCCATTCCGGAGTCGTCTTCACACAGTTCCGACTACGGTCAAAATCCTAAGACTTAAGCTTCTGTTTTAGGGACTAAGTGTCCCAAATCACTTTGAATCATCTGATAACTGAATTCAATTACGCACGCAAGTCAATACACATAATACGAAGCTTCTCAGGGCCTTATGCCGCCAAACGGGACTTAAATTCTCAAAACGACCGGCCGAGTCGTTATATTCTCCACCTCTTAAACAAACGTTCGTCCTCGAACGTGCTAAGAATTATTCTGAAGTTACCAAATTGATAATGTATTTTTTACTTTTACACATATACTCACGGTTGATCCCACATTACCGCATTTGAGATAAGCCCGACAATTCCATCTCAATTGAGACTATTTCTTTTATACATATTTGTAAACTTTAAAGACAATTTCTTACACTCCAAACATTTTCAAAAGGCCTGATTTTTCACAACAACGCACGCTATTAGTGTCAACTGGATATAGCAACTCGTTTAACTTTCTTGATAGTGTTGAAGTATGGTGTTATATTCTCCCTCGCTTAGGATCATTCACCCTTGAATAAGAAGTAGAGTTTGCCCTCAAACACATAACATAACTTTTTTCTTCTTTCGCACATAACAATCTCCCAAATTTTTCTAACTCCCAAATTTTTCAGATATTTTGGCAGAGTCTCCCCTGTAAATGACCTATCCAACTGCCAGAGTAACACCAAAACAACTCCTAACAACACATCCACGACCCAATGAGGTACCACAATGTATATATCAATAACACTAATCTCAGCATTACAAGCACATCATATGTATGCCCATCACCACATCTCTGGTCTTAATAGTTGTTCATAATTGATTACATCATTGCCAATTAACCTCATATTAACCAAAGCCTCGTTTCGAATTTTTCACAACACTGACAACAGAATGTGAGGCATGAATATCTCATGATTATTTACCCGAATTAACGAGTCACATTTAACGCCACCTGGGCACTCACCTCGTAGGCTAACACTCAATAATTACAACACGAATATGACTAAATATGCACAGAAATACATACAAAATTATCAAATAAGCCTAACAGGCATGACTCCCTATTAATACTATAGTACGAATTAAACTTCACAAAGGGAGAATTTAAACTCATAAATATTTCACCACAAGGACCTCGTACTTATATAACTTCCACTGCGGCTTGTAGCCCGGTTTCAATATTTCACGTCATATAAAAAATGCGAGAATCTCGTCCTCAACTCCGAATCACAAGTATTTTGCACATTGTGCCAACTGAAATTTTAATTTCCTTTCTTTCTTCTTTTCAATAAATTCCGTAAACATTTTTCATAACACATAATGAACCCTCATACTGGTAGGGCATATAATTCATAAAATTGGAATTAATAATTCCAAAACACATCAATTCCACTGTAATGAATAATAAAAATTACTTTTGGACTTATAGCCCTCAATGGTGCCCAAACATAAAAATGACAGACACGGGATCACATATTCAAATCTCCCAATAAGGATAAACATATAAGTGAGTCACAAAATTACGAAGCTCACCCATAAGCGGAGCATAATAGGAGAACTCACCTCAGTATTCAAATCCGAATCAAATTAAGGGAAAATATCATTTTTTATAACAAATCAGGATCATACGTGTAACGATACCATCTGGTGTAGTGGCCTCAGCCACACTATAACAATCATATCAACGGGCCGGGCCTCCACCTCTTAGGCGCCCTCTACCCGCCTGTCCTCCACCCCTAACTGGCTATGCACGTGGAGTATTAACTGGAATAAAACTTGTAGCCTGAGTGTTCTGATAAAATCCACCCCTCCTAAGTCTGGGATAATTTCTCTTGATGTGTCTAGTATCACCACACTCATAACAACCCCTTTGAGGTCGCGACTGCTCGTATTAAGTCTGTGCCGGATAACTGGAATAACCACTATAAGAACCTTGTGCCGGTGGTACACTAAAAGTATTAACTGGAGCACTACGAGTACTTTGAATTACGGACTGGGCTAACCGACTGCCCGAGTCTCCGCCATGATGAGTGCTAGATGCAGAGTAGAATCCACTGAATCCTCCAGAATTTTGAGACTTCTTGGCCTCCTTAGACCCCCTTTCCTCATTCTTAACACGTTCTAACAGTTTGGCAATCTCTACTACTTGCTGAAATAGAGTATCAGACTGCAATTCTCGAGCTATGCATATTTTAAGATCATAATCGAGCCCCTCAATAAATTTGCGGACCCGCTATCTGACCGTAGGAACCAAAACAGGTGCATGACAGGCTAAATTACTGAACCTGATAGCATAATCTGATATTGTCATAGTGCCCTGACGCAACCGTTCAAACTCTGTGCGCCACGCATTTCGGAGAGTCTGGGGAACAAACTCTTTCAAGAACATTTTCAAAAATTGAGCCCAAGTTGGTGGTGTTGCCTCGGCTGGTCTACCTTCTTCATAGATTTGCCACCACTGATATGCTGCGCCTGGCAGTTGAAATGTAGTAAAGGAAACTCCGCTCACTTCCACAATACCCATGGTGTGGAGAATACAGTGACAATTTTTCTAGAAGTCCTTGGGCATCCTCTGTAGCTGTGCTACTGAAAGTAGGTGGACTATACCTCTTAAACCTCTCAAGTCTCTTTTGTTCTACTTCTGATGCCCCTGGCATGACCTCAGGCTGAACCGGAATAATAGGCTGTACCGGTACTACACCAGGAACCTGATCAACATGAACCTGCTGCTCAGGAGTTGTGGCAGGAGTCTGAGCTACTCCTCAAATCCACGAAATATTTGGTGCAACAGAGATAAATCCCACCTGAGTTAATGTACCAAACATACTTAGGAACTATGCCAAGGTCTCCTGAAGTCCGGGGGTAACAACAGGCGCCTCCGGTACCTGTCCCCCTCCAACTGGAACTACTGGCGGCTCCTCAAACATAATAGTAACTTCTTTTATTTAAAATAACTAAGTCATCAAAATCGAAAAAAATCAGGAATATAAATTTTTAGAGTCTCGTACTAAAAAGCCCAAGCCAACACAGTACAACAAGGAATACAAACACATAGTGAAAATCAAATAATACATCACAATAGATCATAAAGGTTGTCCTAACACGGAAATGCAATAACCAAAGATAAGTGCAAAGTTAGCGAGATGTCAACAAAAGGGAACTCACGAGATACCGTCTCGTAGTCCCAAAAGTAAATATGCAACAAAAACAATGTCCCCAGGCTATCACAATTCATCACAATTCAATTCCCGACATAGCCCACCTTGTCTCGCCATGTGTGCAATAATAAAGTAAGTGCTCACCTTGTCTCGACACACGTGCATAATAATGTTCACACCTTGTCTCGCAACTTGTGTAACCCACACACATATATCCCACCTTGTCACGCCACATGTGCAAATATCAATAGTAACAATAGCACGGCAGAAACCTCATGCAACCCCATAACAACAACCGCACGG